>LUCW03000300.1:0-31484 GCA_001586965.3 Sphaeroforma sirkka | reverse complement strand
ACATACATTCATACATACCTACATATCGGCTCAACGGCGCCAACCCTTTCTTCTCACCAGCTCGTTTACCACTGTCCGGTGCCACACCCGAGTTGTGCACTGAGCCATCCTCGTTCCTCTTTGCGGCGTCATCCTGCTCCTCCATCTCAGTGACGTTGATTATGACGTCATTATCGTGATCATCGTCATCATTATCGCCATCGTCATCGTCACTGATGCCACTCTCCTCAGACGAGTATAATTGCATCTCATTGGCTAAGCGGTCCGTTGTGGTGCCGTATTTGGCGGGCGCGGCCAGGGAGTCTGTGGCAAACGATAGGTCCATGCTCGTGCTGAGCTCGTGGGTCTGGTTGGCCAACGCCTCAGGTGAGAGCGACGCGTAGCTGTCATCTATTTTTAGAACGGCTGTGTCTGTGAGTTCGGCCGGCGGTGACGGGGACTCGGAGGGGAACGCCCCGGTGGTTGGCTGACCTGTGCTTGGTATCTTCTGCGCGCCCTAGTGAGCGAATACGGACAAGTGCAACAGGTGTGCAAACTGAGTGATGGTGATGAAATTCCCAAGGGTACGATAGTAGGATAGTACTGACACTTATCAAAAACAACAAAATCTATTAATAGAACGGTCCCTACACAAATCCAATCCATTGATAGACATTCTGATTGGCGGGCGTTTGGCTCAGCAAATACCTTCCCGTCTGTGGCATGTGGTGCGTCAAGGGGTGTCTCTACAATGACTTCATCGGCATTTGTATCGACCAATGAATTATTACTAATATCAACATTCCTGTCATCTAAGCTCGAAATGGATTGGTTGACCAGAATGTCAGAGTCATTAGTTGCCGCCAGACCACCTGCGCTCAGGAGAGATGGTTTGTGGGGTCCAGGTGCGAAGGCTCCCTTTGATGATACTGTAAATAAGGGCGAAAATAACAAGGTGCCTGTATTCAATACTTGATGCAGAAGGTATATTGGTACAAAAAAATAAGATGGTTTTATATATGTACAATTGTATGACTGTTTATGTACGTGTACAATTACACCGACCAGGAGCAAGACACTATTTCATCAGATAAACATCTGTAAATTTATCCGTGTATACACGCATATATACGCATATATGTTATTCATATATACATATATATATATATATATATACAATATATATATAAATAACCATACATAAATATATATATATATATATTATATATATATATATGTTATATATATATATATTATTATACATATATTATATATGTATATATATGTATATATATATATTATATATATATATACATATTATATATAACCACATTACATATATGCATACATATTATGTGTATATGTATATATTATTATATATTATATATATATTGTATTATATATATACATGTATATATATTTATTATTATTATATATATATATATTATATATTATATATATATATTATGTATATATATATATATATATATATATATATATATATGTATGTATATGTATATGCATATTATATTATATATATATATATATGTATATATTATTGTAATATATAATATATATATAATATATATGTATATATATTATATATATATATATATATATATATATATATATATATATATATATATATATATATATATATATATATATATATATATATATATATATATATATATATATATATATATATATATATATATATATATATATATATAAAAATGCAATATTCACCTACTTCGAGTAGTACCACCAAGCCGCAAGTGCGGCGTGGGCGACCGTCGACCTGACCTGTTGGAGAGTGAAAACTGGCCCTTTGCCGTACTCACAGGAGACACCAACTGGGACTCCATCCACGACGCATTCAACGACGAGTCCATTTGATTGGTCGTTGGGGGGTGGGGGTGTGATGGTTCGCTCACAAAGGTGCCTGCATATGACGCAACGAGTATTGACGCGTTTGAGGGGTTTGAGTTTGCACCAGAATCTGATATGTCAGCGTTGTTTAAATGTCCTGGATGTTGGGCGTGCGCGAGATACCGAACTGAATGTTGAAACTGTGTGGCGCATGTACACACCAGAGCCACCCCAAGGGACTGCACGGTATTCGAAGATAATTTGAAACCGAGTTTATGAGATAGTAGCGTATGCGGGCGTTTCGTGGTGTATGAAAAGTCCAGATCGCATGTGCCACCCCTCTGTCCTATAAATAGATTGCCCTGCCGTATGTTAGATTGCATTGTCGTAACGTAGGTGGGTGCTGCTCGCTTGCATAGTAGGACACACCTGTCATATGCGGCGTGGTGGGCAACAGGCGTGGAGTGCTGGTCATATTGGCACCAGAGCTGAGATGCCCGGTCCCTCCAACACCACTTTGGGGCGAGCCCGTGGTGAAATCGTGTTCGTTGCTATGGTTACCATTGTCCACCAATGAGGTTTCTCCAATAGCGCTCGCATCCACGAACGAGTGTTGGCCGAAGTTCTGTGCATTATGGCTGTCGTCATTGCCGCCCTCGTCTTTGTCTTGTTCATTGTTTGCACCTGCACCCACTAAATTAGGACCGAAAATGCCCGATCCATTCCCCGACGCAAAAACGGGCACCTGACTCCCATGCTCCATCATGCTGGAGTGTTTTTCATCCTCAAAATCTGTCGGTGATGATGTCCTCTTCTCATTGGCCGATGAAGAGACATCCGCGCCTTCTGATTCATTAGCGTTTCTCTCGGCCAATAAAATTCCCTCAGCGACATTTGCGCCCGGTTTCCGATTTGCGTCCTGCAAGGTGAGATATATGTAGTTAGTTTTATCATTGGGAATAGGGTGAAGAAGAATCGAGTTGTTGTCAGCAGCGATATTTTACTTTCATCACGGAGAAAAAGAGCGAACTCGATTGTAATACAGGAAAGGCTGATACCCCCACGGTACCGGGATCAATACTCTAATCTCTGAAACTATCATAAGACACTACTACACTAAGGCTAAGGCTCGCTCACCTTCTGATATAATTCACAAACGTCAAACAGATATACACATTTGTAGTCTTGCATACATCTCACAACACCTTAAGTACCTTCTCTCCAATCCCCACAGCACCGTTGTCCGCCTGTACCGCGTCGCTGCCCAATGGTACCGAACTTTCTCCTACTCCCACCGGTCCACTATGGCTCATCGGAGCATCTCCCAGTCCAGCCATACTCTCTCCTCTGGCCTTGTCTGTAGCTGTCACTGTGACTGGGCCTATGATGGACGGTTTGATTGGCTCAGCTACTTCGTTTAGACTCGCCAAGAATGCGGAGGATGTGGTAGGTAAACTCTCGTCGCTCGCCGACTCGTCCGCGAGCGAGGTGAAGATCACCTGGTCCCCGGTTTGCGATTCTTCCTGGAACTCGGGACATAGTTTCGACTAATTAGGTGAAAGTAGTAACATATCTATAGGTTGACCTCAAACAAATCGCCTGATCGACCCGAGCATACGGCCCGATAGTCCCGACACTGACGGTGTATTAGTCAAGTTATCTATACGGAGAATATCTATACGGAGAACTATATAAGAATGTAAGAACCCGGGGGAGCCTTGAACCATAGGCCTATCTATGACCTACCTACGGCTGTGAAACCAGTTTATTCGAAACATAACGAACTTCTCCTACACGCCCCTATACAATATTACAAGCCAAGGACTACACACCGTCGGAAGAACATACCTGAGAATTGGCCACCTGCCACGACTGCGACTGTGATTCCGGCTGTGCCGATCTGTAGCTTGACACCGCCAGCGGCACTGCAAACACGTTCTGATTGGACGAAGAACCGCCTGTGCCTGCGTTCACCCACAACCAAAAGTCAGAACAGAAAATCGGAAAAAATGGGACGACATGAAATTTGATATATAGATTCTGTGACCTCATAGTTAACCAGAGTGTGTGTTTATACCAGAGGTGTAGCTTCCTTATATCACGTATCGCTGTAGTCCTTGACTGGTTTTAGGGTTTTAGGGTTTTGGGGTTTTATCTATATGTATAGTTGGCGATTTTGGGGTTTTAGGGTTTGATCTATATGTATAGTTGACTGTGATCTGGTCCCTACTTGTGCATACCTCTACCGTTTTATCCCTCTCGGATCTGCGACTCCTACGCATCCCAAGACCAACGCACGTGCTCATACGACTAGGACATGCCGCGCTCGGGTGAACAATTGAACTCTAACACAACACACTTTCATATAGAAGGTTGCAATTGTTTTTCACCATATAGCCCCCCCACACACACACTCCCCCCCTCCAGGGTTTGCAAATCTGTAGCAAACACTCACATCCAGCTTGTGCTCGTAACATATTGGCTATACCCTAATCGGAGCTTTTAGTTGCTGTGCACATACCTTCGCTCCTGCGCCCAGCAAATGTACAGCTTAACCGTGTACACACGCCTTGCCATAGAATCAAGCACCGATAAGCCTCACATTTCCCGCCTGATATATACGTTGTGTGACACCCGGATATACACACGACTATCTTTCCTGAGTCCTCAAGATATCCCAAATATACCCCCGGCGTGGTCTGGTACATACAATTTAACACCGGACAGACACATACGCAGCAGCCAGCACACATACAGCATGATATGGTTCTGATAAGTGCACGCCCAGTGAGTACACCAGTGATCGTTGTTTTCATTGGAGGTGTACGTGTATATGCTTGTATGTGTGGCTCATGTGCGGGTAAGCATGGGTATGTACATGGATAAGGGCCGATTATTAAACATGACAGGCCTCAGAACAACCCGATTTGTGAAGGAAGGAGGCGGGGGGGGTGATCACTCCTCAAAGGGTACACTTTTAGTTTACGGCTGTACTTTTGCGTACGTCTCCCAACTTATCTGAGAAATCATATGCTTTAGGAATTGAATACCCCCTCGCAAATCATTTCGTTCTGATGCCTGATATTGTTTGGTAAGCCCCGCTCGCAGGTACATGGTGTGTATTGAGTTTCATCGTCCCCTCCCTGAGCTCTAATGCACCCTATAAACACGCACGCCCAAATGCGTGTACCACAAATATGGTTTGCGACAACCACACAGATCGCTTGAGATAATATCCTTTTCGGTACTACGCCCCTCATGCGTTGTAATACACGAACTTAGCTCGCCTACCTACTCAAGCAAGCCCAAATATATAGACCTATGTAGCATTTAGTATATAGATTTCAAACGGTGTGATAGTATATCGGTGGTATATTAGTGTTGCATAGCAACGATAAAAAGCGAACGCTTATATCAGCGAACGTTCATATCCAAGTCATATAACCCCTTAGTCTGTATGATAGTACACCGAGTAGATAGACTTACGATATTTTAAAAACGTCATTTTGAGAACGTGTATATTGAAGTCGAACAAACCCTTGTTCGCAACGAAGAATGGTATCGCCTCCGTGGCAGAGAGCATATGCATCTACAACACCTACGAGTATACGTAAACGCACTTCCCTAGCGCCTATACACTGCCGTACATCACGATATAGATATCCTATACTCCTAATACCTACAACTCAGCACAACCATCTGTTGAGTATGTGTGGCTTGTCGAGGTTGGTTGTTGACAACATCGCGTTACAGAAAAAGTGAACGCACTCGCTATGATACACATACACAATGTCTTCACAAAACATCGTTAAATTCACGTCCAAAGCGAGTACTGGGGTTATACGAGGGCTAGTACAACACAGTATACGACGGAACAATCAAAATACGTAACTAGATCAGCAGATCTTCAGAGCAATATTAAAGGCTATCATACCTAACAACACCACAGAACAATCAATATAGTTACCTAAATTAGAAAAAACTCTATAGCTATGTTAAAGGCTATCATACCTAACAACACCACAGAACAATCGATATAGTTACCTAAATTAGCAAAACTCTATAGCTATGTTAAAAGCTATCATACCTAATAACATCACAGAACAATCGATAGAATTACCTAAATTAGCAAAACTCTATAGCTATATTAAAGGCTACCAAATCTAACAACACCACAAAACAATCGATATAGTTACCTAAATTAGCAAAACTGTATAGCTATATCAAAGGCTATCATAACTAACAACACCGCAAAACAATCGATATAGTTAGCTAAAATAGCAAAACTCTATAGCATATTAAAGGCTATCATACCTAACAACACCACAAAACAATCGATTTACTTACTTAAGTCGGTAGAACTTTCCGTGTCCGAAGGTACGCTAGACCCCATCCCGCCCAGCGCACAGAATGTGATTACTCACGCCCAAATCTCACAAGAGTTCTATTGGTCGTCAGTGTAAGGTTTATACACTTAGAAGTTCGTCTATGTCTAGGTATTTCCGCGGTATTTGGTGTATATAGTCAATGGCATGTGCTTGTGGGTGATAGTAGTGTATGATTGTAAGGTACTCGATATCATCTACGTTGCCTTGAGGTAACATTAGACCATATTCGTGATATCGATTCGTACTGTGGTCTATATATACACTCAATACGACGGCGATAGGGTGGAAAGCCGAGAATGATGGTATTATTGAATTCGATATATACATAAGTATACATATATACATATATATATATATATATATATATATCTATATCTTTACTTATAAAATATACATCACTTTATTGCAGCACTGATACTTTGTAGATATAACTCACTATAGTCATCCTGTAATATATATGTATATATATATATAATAGCCTTGTGTATGTAACTAAAATTGAACATATATAAATTTCTAAATAAATAAATACACCTCTATTTCTGATTACACAGTCATGTGAAATTGCTGTCATTAGAATATTTTGTCCTGTCAATCGCACGTCCTAAATAGTGACGACACCTCAGAATTCCAAATTCCTTTGATTTGTATGTTATATATTTATCTGCATACACGTATAAACGGCAAATGTATACGTTTACGTTAAATGTTCGTGGCGGTGATGTCTGCATAGTGGTCGGAATATGCGTGTTTACGTTCGGCATATACTTTTTTATTTTTTTTTTATTGTGTATAAGAAAAAATATGCACCCTTCTCACTATGTAAAAATGACGTTTTGTATAGCTATACATACGACTATGTGTACCTGTGCCCGTGTGTTATTAAATCCTACTAAACCATACCATCACACATACGAGGAAGCATACTTGAGTATATGTGTATAGGAAACGGTTGGAATATATATACATACTCTTGTGTCGGACTTAGATCAGTCATATATTGACATACAGATACTACTGTCATCTCTCCTGTATTCTTGTGATAACATCCCAATTTGACGCTATGTCTCTGTTCGCTTATCTACGCACACGCCCGGCAATGGGTGTTCTAATGCGACCAAGTGTGATCAGAGGCATGCGTATGCGAACATATACAACAAGCAAGCCATCCGAGACAACACCCACACCAACAGCCAGCTCAGACAAGGTAAGGGGAAAGATGGATGTTTATGATTAGCTATTTAATCAACTTATAATAGCAATAATAGTAACGTATTGTCAGGATTATCAGAACAAACGACTTCAGTACTGCTGTGTATGTGGTGTGTATTGGCATTTAACGGATTGAGATCAGAGGCGTGTGAGCCACCAGAAGCAACACCCACACGAGCAACCAAATCTGACAAGGTAGGGGAGAGATAGAGATGTAAGTAGAAGAACGGTAACTATGTCAACGTATAGCAGCTTCAATAACAATTAACATTAAAAACATCCTCAGCGTGCAGTAGCAATCCCATCAACATTCATTATCCTAACATTAACACACACCAATAGTGATGTCAACTATGCTTGCTTTGGGGATAAGCAGCTCAGCACTAGCGCATATAGTGTGTGGGTGGGTTTAGGGGTCTCGTTATATTCATGCGTCGTAGCAGCAGTTGTACTTTCTTCAAGTTCTATGATTGTATCTCTACCTTGGCTTATGATTGATTCTTTTCAAAGGGCGTTTCTGCATATACCAACGTGACTCGGTATATACACATGACTTGGTAGCGTACATACACCTACGCAAGGACCTTCCGCATATGGATATATATATATTAATGTATGTGTAATATATACAAACGGTTTCATGAGGTCAGGTATACATACAAATCCCCACATTTAGTAGTGCGTTCGGGTGTGTTACCCTACTAGTATTGGTATTGGTAACAGATCCCACCAGATCCAAATACAAAGCTCACACCCACTCCTTTGAACTACAGCACTACATGGCAATCAGTGTTTCACCATACTGACTTCACATAGGCTTGGCTCTTTCCTTGTTCAGATCTCCAACCACTCTCTTCATCCCTCGTTCAATTTCAAATACGTTATGTGTTACGTGTCCATCTAAACATCTCTTGCTTCTCTCTACTTCCCAGGTGTGTGCATGTCTTACCCTTTCACCATGCGCCTGTATCTCTCCGATAACTATTTTACTGAGAAACCTCAAACCCACGACAGTTATTCCGATCGCTGCGAATATATTTGTGCCGGTCTCGTTCGCCTGATCCTTCCCTTCTCTTCTCATCTTTAATCATCTCTCTCGTGTACCTCCATCGTTCAGATATCTGTAGACCTAAACTTAAATTGTTTCCGTTATATTACAGATATGAGTACATTAAACACCTTTTCTGGTTCTTGTTCCGCTCTCCCCACTCTCGTCTATCGTTCAGTCATATGTATCTCTGAAAAAATGTTATCACTCTCCGCATGTGTATATAGCTACTCTTCTCATTCCCAGTCATCCACTTGTGCGCATATCTGAATGTATGTTCGCAAACAAACGACTGTTACTATATTTCTACTTCCTAATTTGTCGGGGTAGCTGCGTAAGCTTGAGCCTCTCGTTGTCATATCTCAAATCACAATTGAATGGGGGCGCACATAGTAATTTTTTGTTCATGTGCACATACACTTACAACAGATATACATACATGCACACAAAAAAAAGATTACTCTGGAGAATGAGAGAATTGAACTCCCGACTTCGTGCATGCTAAGCACGCACTCTACCAACTGAGTTAATTCCCAGATGCATACAATGTTTCCTGTCTCCCTCTATTCGTAAGAGATATCCAAATCTAAACCTCTCTCATCCCTATCTATCGTTCAGGTCTGCGTATACCTGAATGAGAAACCTCAAGCACACGAGAGTTGCTTCATCGCTGATAATGCGACTGTGCTGGGGCGAGTGCGTATGGGCCAGAACAGCAGTGTCTTCTACAACTGCACATTACGAGCGGATATCAATCACATCACTATAGGTAGGCTACCCTGTATCTATATGTATAACAGTATGCAAATGTATAATTATATGGAAAAAAAACTAAATTTATGTAATACATGCTGGGTTGACTATCTCCAGTAAGGGTTTGTCTCGTATAGACCTGAGATGCAGAGATATCAAACTCAAGTCAGTTGGAGAAGAATTGAGTGTTTATACATTCATGCAGTTCTATCTGATGAGCTAGAGTAGCTGTGAGCTGTGCATTCTACAGCTGTACGTTGCGGCAGAAGATATATATCACACCGGTACAGGAAAAAGTTCAGTCAGAGCTTCGAAGTTCATGTGTACGGCTACCTGGTTGGGTTTGTGACGTGAACAGATGCGAGATAGGACATGATGGATTGTCTGGATTCGTGTACGCACACGGGTGTATACTTGTAGCTCTCATCCATGTTTAGAACCTTATCTGGCCTTTTTATTTTATATCTCGTCTTGGGAACACAATGTCGTATGTATCTACAGGGTCTCTATCTGACCTGACTTCCCTCATCATTTGTAGATAACAAGTGCGTGTATTTAGGACTCTGTTCAATCTATTTCCCAACTATCGTTTATGTAGCGAGTCCAAAGTATATATATATATGCTAAATAAATATATTTAGAACCCACTCCACTTTCTTCTCTACAATTCCGTGTAGGTAATAAGTTCATAACATATATATATATATATATATATATATATATATATATATATATATATATATATATATATATATATATATATATATATATATATATATATGTATGTATGTATGTATGTATGTATGTATGTATGTATGTATATATATTTATATATATATATATATAAATATATATATATATATATATTATATTAGGTATTCAACTTGTCTGTCCTCTCAAATCACGTTCAGGTAGGGAGAGCAACATTCAGGACAACACGGTCATCCACGTGTCTTCCACGAGTGGCGTAACCATTGGCAACGGCGTGACCGTAGGCCATAGCGCCCTCATCCACGCCTGTACAGTCGGTATGTGATATTAAGACGTTTGCTGTCGTGTCTGTTGGGCGTACGTAGTACGTAGTATAGTTTCACACTCTTCTGAGTGCTTGTCCGTGGGAGGCGCAGGCCGTATGTGTATGTGACCAACCAAGCTACTGTTAACTGCGCGTACGTAGTGGTTTTACGCACCGCTGCGTGTTAGTGTGGTTGTAAGCTCTGTGTTGTGTGTGTATGGGTCTTCGCGCACTGCTTCATACAACTTCTGCTGTCTGACTATAAACGCTGAGAGGTGGGGGCATATCGCGTGCCTGCACGCTTTTGAGCTTCGTTGGCGTGTACGTGCAATCGTCAGTTCCCTTGACAACCGGCTACAATGTGGCATGGTATAACACACACAAACCTATCTTGTCCGGTTGGCAAACAACCGCACCTGAATTGAATTGCATGACATTGTGGTATGTTGCAGAGTCTGGCATGGTTTATATAGCACACAAGTTCTTATCTTTTCCGTTTAGAAAATATTTTCATCTAAATTGAATTGCATGACATGGTGGTTATATTGGAGAGTATATATAACACACACATACCTGCCTTATCTGTTTAGAAAATAATTGCATCTGAATTGATTCAAATTGGATCGGCCTTTTATTGCAGAGGACAATGTGCTGGTTGGAATGGGATCAATTATCATGGATGGTGCAACTATCGGACGAGACAGCATTGTTGCTGCGGGTGCGCTGGTGCCCATGGATGTCACGTATCCCGAGAGGTATGATCTTTTTGACGTATTGCTTCCTTGGGCCAACATACTTACAAACTTATTCGCCTGCATGCATACCTACATGCATACCTACATGCATACCTATGTCCATATATATATATATATATATATATGTGTGTGTGTGTGTGTGTGTGTGTGTGTGTGTGTGTGTGTGTGTGTGTATGTATGTATGTATGTATGTATGTATGTATGTATGTATGTATGTATGAATGAATGTATATATATATATATGCATATATGTATATAAATATATATATATATATATAGTGGTTATGTAGGTCATTTGATTGCGTACGGGTGCACGTATGATAGGTTTTGTCAGCTACCCCGATAATGCGGCCATACTATATATCTGTGAGCTTTTCTGCTCTATTAATTGTGATTTAAAAAAGGGAAGGGGAGGGTTGTTAGGGTCTAAACGTGAGTGTGAGCTGTCCAGTCGCCAGTGTTTTTTTTTTGGCGCCAATAATCGTCAGTTGTTGAGAGGTGTGGGCATGTCTTGTATATGTGCGCTTGTGTTCTTCTTGCTAGTGGGGTGTATGCCAGCGCTTCTTGGTGTTTAGTGTGGGCGTGTATCAATAATCACTTAATCTTGGGTTGGTGTGTTCGTTCATCTTGTGTCTGTGCACATATGTTCTTCTTGCTGGCGGGGTGTATACCAGGGCGTCTTGGTGTTTAGTGTAGGTGTGCATCAATAGAAACTTAGTCTTGGGTTAGTGTGTTCGTTCATCTTGTGTCTGTGCACATATGTTCTTCTTGCTGGTGGGGTGTATACCAGGGCTTCTTGGTGTTTAGTGTGGGCATGTGTCAATAGTCACTTAGTCTTGTGTTAGTGTGTTCGTTCATCTTGTGTCTGTGCACCTATGTTCTTCTTGCTGGTGGGGTGTATACCAGGGCTTTGGTGGTGTTTAGTGTGGGCGTGTGTCAATAGTCACTTAGTCTTGGGTTAGTGTGTTCTTTCATCTTGTGTCTGTGCGCTTGTGTTCTTCTTGCTGGTGGGGTGTATACCAGGGTTCTTGGTGTTTAGTATAGCTGTGTATCAACTGTCGCTCAGTCTTGTGTGTGTGTGTCTGTCGTCTTGTGTCTTCGTACTTGTGTGCTTCTTCAATGTGTACCGCAAACCTCAGTTAACCCCCGGGGTGTGATCATCTCGCGTATCTGCACGCTTGTGGGTTTCGTTGATGTGTGCTAGGGTTCCTGGGTGGGAGGCTAATATGCTGCGTATGGGATTCGATGGCAGTCTGTAGTTTGCGCCGGCTGTGGGTGCGCACATATTGTGTCTGTCACGTTCTGTTCCTTAGTGTTCGCCTGTGTCGTTGAGTCTTTGTGTGCGCGTGTTCGGACGTACAAGTGTAGCTATGGCGCGGGCTTATGTGCATATCGGTCGGTAATTCGTAAGAGTGTGACCATACCACGTGTCTGTACACGCTTGTGTCTATGTTATGTGTTTGTGTGGATTTTTGTGTGCCTGCTGTTTCATTGGGTACTTAAGGGTAGATCAGTCAATTTTGGGTTTAGGGTGTAACTGTCCGTGCCTGTGAGTATGAATGTGTTTCGCTTGTACTTTTCTTATTCGAGTGTTCGCCATGTATCGGGCTTAAGCACTGGTCCCGTACTTGCGCCATCCTACGCTTGGGCTCGATTGTGCTAACATTCAGCCTCGTATGATCGATCTATCTATATATCTATATTCTTATATTTATCTGCTACAATTGTGCTAAGTCTGTATTGGTTTCGTCGATGAATCTGGCTTACAGCCACGAACCTGTGCTTGCTTCACAATACGGTTGATCTCGGTGGTTCTATCATTTGTCAGATCTACTTTTAGCCCACTGTTCTAATATCTATCATGTCTTATCTATTTATAGATCACTGATTATTGGCCGCCCGGCCAAGGTGGATCGCCAATTAGAGGAGGAAGAGGTCGAGAATCTCCGCGCGCAATCGGCAAAGTATATCAAGGTTATGACCGAGCACAAGAACTTCAACAAGACGTGAAAGTGCGGTACATCCGAGGAAAGTCAATATTAAACGTTTTTGTTTTGTTCAAGGTCGTGTGGCCGTGCGCTTCAAATCAGTTGAATCCGTTGCTGTGATGGAACGGTTTTATATTTCACGGTGGCAAGGTGTTCTATTCATCAACTTGCACCCATATCGTGGTTTGACGATTAGTGTGCATCAATCCCTTGTAAAGACCCTCGACAAGCCATTGAAGACTATCCCGACAATACACCTTATTGTTGAATTTACTTAGGGCACGGAGATAATTGAACCTGCTCCGTTAGCAAACAGACCAATATATGAAAGGTATGGCGCAAGGGAATGCATTTACCGAAATTGAACCTCTATTCCGCAAGACACACAAACATGCAGACATATACAATTCAGTCCACACTCTGCCTGTTAGTAGGCCGTCAGGACGTACTGTCTATGCCTTAGCGCTAGGCACCACCTTGTATTTATGCGATTGCGCCGCGCAGATAGTACCGAACTTCTCACCACTCTACCGCGTGTGACCATCCAGAGCAACAATCAAATATGCAAACGCATACACACGTGCGCAATCCAGTACCCATCCTGCCTGTTATTGGGTCGTCAGGTCTTACTGTCTATGCCTTAGAATCAGGTGTTCACATTCCTTTATATGCTATTGCGCCCCGAAGATTGTACCGAGCTTCTCACCGCTCTACCACGTGGGACCTTTCAGAGCAACAACAAGAACAGTAGCCATCCCGCCTGTTATTGGGTCGTCAGGTCTTACTATGAATGTCTTAGTGCCAGGTGTGTACACCATGTATATATGCTATTGTGCCGCGTTAATAGTACCGAACTTCCTACCACTCTACTGTGTGGGACTTTCCAGAGCAGGCGCCGTTCTCGCCGAGAATAGGTCATCTACATAGCTCAGCTCAGCTCAGCGGACTGAGCATACACACGATAAATCGACACTGCTGAAATACACCGAAAGATGCTGGGGTTGCGTTCTTTATTCCTATGCTCGCACTGGCATGGTACTGGAACTATCAGTTATCTGAGGCCTGGCTACCATGACTTTAAGTCGGCCCTCGGGTCCATCTCTTGACTGACTTCAGATGTATCTCAGACAATAAATGATACAATAAAGACACTCACGTCACGTTCTTTATTCCTATGCTCGCACTGGCATGGTACTAGAACTATCAGTTATCTAAGCCCGGACTCCCATGTGAGTCAGCATTCAGGTTGACTTCTGCGGCAACCCGCTTATTTACGATGCTTCTCACAGAACTCGGTTAGTCGTTCGTAGGCCTCCCTCAGCTTCTCAATGGGCGCTGTAAAGAGATATCGTAGACACATCAGATGGTGCGTATATCATAAGAGTGCGTTTATGCATGCTTGTTTTCTGTAGCACATGTCACTAATTGTGGATGTACAATTGCGGTACGCGAGGTTTTGCTATATATGCATATACGAATGTACCGAAATGGAGACATCTGAAATATAACTTGACAAGCATAATACTACCACTATATATATACATATATATATATATAGCTACGTACAACCTATGCAAAACCTTACAATGCAACTGATATCAGCAGAACAAGTCAAACATAAAAACAAAAGTCCAACCCGATAACAACAGCCAAACACCAGTGCCTTTACCTGTGAATACAATGCGGAAGAAGTTCGGCTTCTGAAAGCAGCTTCCGGGCAGTACAAACACACTCTCCTCTGTAATAAGTGCCTGGCACATCTCCATATCCGTCTTCAGATCCGTGAACGACTCCACATCAATACCCACCATCATGTACATCGCTCCCTGGGGCATGACTGGAGTGAGTCCGGGTATCTTACTAATCATCTCGTAACTGAGCTGTGCGTGCTTTTGGAGTGTGCTGAGGGTGTCTGTGTAGAAGTCCTGTTTTGTGTCGTTGAGCATCGCCGGTATCAGCGATTGCGCCATAGTGTTTGCACCCAGGATCAGTTGTGTGAGACTGTTGAGACCTGCTCTCACCTGTGAGATCGGGAAATATAAACAGGATCAGACAGACACCCGAGAAGATTCGTACTAAAGCGATATGGATCTTTGGTTTGTTGTGCACGCGGTAATATTGATAATTATTTGTGTATATACATATGCATATGCATATGCATTATATATATATATATATACGTACATGTATATATACATATAACTATTTTTTAAGGCTGAGCTGCACTCATGATACATGCAAATACGTCCTATATGGTTTCCGAACATACATAAAGTACATAATATATTAGAATATCGATGAATATTTCTGCATAATTTTATACATAAATGTATATATATATATATATATATACATATATATACATATATATATATATATATGGGATATATATATATATGGGATATATATATATTATATTAATATACTTCGACCGCAAACACATGTGTATTTGACTTAGGATCAACATGATGATAGGCCCCGTACCAGGGTCATCTACTACTAATCAGATTACCGATTCCTAACAAAAAGTATATATATATATATATAATGTAGCATCTCATCGACAGCATAACATGAGCTATAGTTTAAAGATACACACACACTCCCTCTCATTCACGCACACATACACACACACGCACACCTCTTTCCCGAACACATTATTGCGATCGTTGATCAGAATCCATCCAACCCTCCAACCCGGGACCAACCAGCGCTTCGCCAGACCTCCTACTGCCAGAATAGGTACCGAACTCTCCAGTGACGCGAGTGGGAAGAACGAGTCCTTCTCAAACGCCATGTCTGCGTAAATCTCATCGGCGATAATAGGTACGAAGTTTTTCTCCGCCACCGCTAGGATAGCCTTCAGGTGATCCTTGGAATAGACCGAGCTGTATACACACGGGGCGAGCGGTTGGTTCAGTAGCAGTTGATTAACGTATATATCCATACCAATGTAGACAGCCAATACGTTACAATGGACTCAAACGCGTGCAGCTATCTCCGTTTGTGGTTCTGTGGTACTTTAGATACACGACTGTGAGTGACGAAAACTACGCAATCGATGTATGTCCGTCCGTAGTCGAACGAAAACGTTAATTGGTTTTGAACGTTATAAACGTCTACTACCGGTCACTGATTCACCTGCTCGCCTAGGCTATGCCCGCCATCTACGCCGATGACACGCTCCGACACAAACACAAATGGGATCGAATAAGCATTGCCAGCACAAGTAGACAAAACATAAGTAAACATATTGTTGTATGACCAGCCACCTACGCTTCTGTGTGTCCGCAGCTAAACCAAAACGTACGTGGCAAGTATATTACTAACCCAAGATCAGTACTGATGACAATAGCTTACAAGGTCTAAGAAGCACGCATTCTATTTGAAGAATCCAGACACTTGATTCCTATTCCGCAAAAATGGCCTCTGCGCACTAGAGTGTGCATACTCTAACAGACAAGCCCATGATCCAACCGTTCCAAGAAAACACATTTACACAGTGTGCAAGTGCCTCAATATATATATCTCTATCTCTATCTCTATCTCTATCTATATATATATATATATATATATATATACATATATATATAATATAGACGCCACATACCCGCATGGATTTGACGGATTGTTCACCACAATAGCCTTGGTGCGATTGTTGATCATCCCGGCAAGGGCTTCTAAATCAACCTCCCAGTTGCTATCGGCTAGTAGTGGGTAGTGCTTGACAGTCATACCCTTGGACTCAGCCAGCGTTTGGTAGAGCGAGAATCCTGAGGGGATATAGGCAGGGACATGGTGCATACAAATTATTAGTACATACTACTCATAGCTGCGCTGCAGTAGTGGTTTAGACAGCTAAGCTCAGCTTATATACGTGCGAGCAAGTGGAGATACCGAACTCACAACCAACCGAAAAGGAGTATGCGTGTGCAATATACATACCAGGTAGTGGTACAAGGATGTTATCTCCTTCATTGCCCAGCACCCCAATGGCCAGGTCAAGGGCACCAGAACATCCGCTCGTAATAATTACATCGTCAACGGTAATTGGCGCGTTCTCACAGGTGTAGTACTCGGCAATAGCTGTCCTAGACTTCACATCGCCTAGGTGGTATAACAAAAGGTATGTGAGTCTGGGTAATGTGGTCATGTGCTATGGTATGTGTGGAGTGCAACAATATGTAAGCATTCAGCGATTTTTAGCAGGCAATCTCGCCCATTCAATGGCAGAATATGCACTGTAGGGCTGTAGTACATGCCAACAGTTGGGTTCGCTGTAAAAATGGCACGCACAACTAAAATGTAGTGCAGATGAAAACTATATATATATATATGTGTGTGTGTGTGTGTGTGTGTGTGTGTATATATATTACATATATAGACATATACATATATATACATATATATGACGGGTGAGACTAAAGCAATATATATATATATATATATATATATATATATATCGGGTGAGACTTAAGTTATCCATCAAATACTCGATCTACACATGCATAAATTGACAATAGTATACAGTATATCTAGCCGATCAAATACAGAATAAGTATGCTTACACCTACAAGGTGAAAAGATATTATATCAAGCCCATGATACATACCAGCAGAATGGCAATAGCCGTTGAACTTTCCGGTGTGTACGTTCGCGATGGTGGCTTCGACCGCAGACTCGGGTGCATTCAGATTGCCAAACACAGTGGGGTCGCCAATGGAAAGTGCGATCATAGCCTGTGTATTGTACCGAAGAAGTTAGCATGAGATTCTTATCTGAGTTCAGAGAACGACAGTTTTCCTGTTTAATTTGTCGATAATGTCAACATGCGAAGTAACTAAATCTCTGCTTAGGGCATGACGACAGATTGCGAGTACCTTCGCTTGGCTAATTGCAGTCGCAATTGCACAGTGTGAGCATTAAAATACATATCCATTAATAGAAAACAAAGACAATTGAGAAACTCGTTTCTTGGCCAAGTACAGGAGTGGGTCTACAGGCTAGTGTGAATTCATACGCGGAGCCCACTTCTACACCCTAACCAGGTCCGATATATGGGCGGTCTCAATCTGCGCTGAGACACACTCAACAATAGCGTGCAGTACTCACAACTGTCTGAACTATGGATAAATCGTATACCAGATAACATAGACTAAATTGACTTGTATGTTCATGCACATATAGAACAAAGAGAGTTGTTCTGGCCATGAATAATGAATATCAGCCGGCGAGTCAAGTTGTGCGATTGATAAATGTGACGTGAATGTGACGTGCAATGTGAGGCGCCGATTGTGAAAATCAGTCTGACAAACCACGCGCAACCAGAAGCCATATACACACGCCGTAGTAAGATTTGAATCAACTAACAAAACCAACCAACCACAGGAAGTGCCAGGGGCACAGACCCAGCTAGTTAGCAAGCACGAAGTGAGGAGCACTTGGCAAATTGACGAGGCGTTGCAGCGGATAAAATATATGGTACACTACACCTTTCGACAGATTCAGTTCGGTACAGCTCGTTAGCATGCACTCATACCTTATCTGGGTGGGGCACGATCTTCATCTGATCCACCACTGTACGGATGGGGTTAAACGTGCGTTTCGCTACGATGGACGATTCTACAGCCCATCCTGAACGGGGAGTGCTATCTGTGTTAATGACCATTATGTCTGAGTTTGAAATATCTGTAAATCTGGTTAGAATCGTTTATTCTGATGCTTACTCACCAGTGTCTTAATAGTAGTTATGCTGTTCACTATTCACTTGATTCTTTCATATATAGATGCCAAGAATCCCTCGGGCATACATACAGAAAAAAGTACTGTGCATCGTTGAAAAATCAAATATGTCTATGTACATACATTGCCCATGTATTTGTTTACATAGATCAGAGATGCAATCAACGTGCATAGCCCAATGAAATGTCGGGGAATATAACTTTCTACACTAACACTATGGAGTCACATGCTCTCACATCTTAGACATCTATCTTCATTACGTTACCGTAAACGTCTAATAGTCAATGCTTCTTACGCTAACTCTTAGCGTTGACTTTGATTCGGCCCTATATAGTTGACATGGGTGCAGTATCTAGTGTCTGAGGTGCAATATATAACAATTACATACCATAATAGTCCGACTAGTGTTTTTTAAAAGGCAAGACCCTTTCTTTACGTTAAAAACGTGATTATACAAAACTCGGATCTTGAGATAACCATAGACCCTAAAACGTCAGTCATAATATAGTTTTGAAATTATTTTTTGAAACGTCAACGTGTACTATTTAGAGGGCTTGTAAACGGTTTAACGTTTATATGACTTGGAAATCTGTACCTTATCAATGTCCTAAAGTTGCCATTGCATATAAACGTTAAACGTGAACAAGTTATCTTTGGAACTATAAACAGTTTAACGGCGGGCATATCAGAAACCAGAACCCGATAAGCAACACTTTTTGAGTTGTGAACCAAATCAACCCCCAGAGTTCCCCAGCCTCAGTTCCAGACGACCAAATATTTTTTATAAAATATTTACCAATGCATCATGATAAGTTTTTATTATGTTGTATAAAAATACGTTGTATTTACGTCGGAATGACTCTATGACCTTACTGACATTGATGCAGCCAGTTCTGGTTTATCGATATCAAGTAAGCTCGCTCTCAGGCTTGTTGAGTCTGCACTCTGCAGTTATCTAAATACCAGGACAGTGGACACCAAGGGGTAGGGGCACATTATTACAGATATTCATATGGATACGAACCATCAGTATGAGTGTGTAGTCTGTGGTCTGGTGGCCAATTTTGATCGTCTCTGCGACAAAGGAGCGGATTGCTGCACAGCGGAGTGCCAGGTGTGTACATAGGTTCCCACATAGGCTTTTGAATCAAATTTAATCGTCAAAATTGTGCGCTGAGCGCAAGGATGCTGAGTTTCGAGTTAGGCAGACGCAGATGCTACACACAACACACAATGCCTCACCACATGTATTCCTGCGATATATGCTACCTATGCTTCGTTATGTATCTGCGAACAGATTCCTGTATACATACTGGCCGTGTACACAGTGATAGCTGTAAAAAAAATGTGAAGCTCGTTTGGCCATATTGAAGGCATTATTGACATACGGTTGACTATCTCACAAGAGGTGCCCTCAGTATAAGAATAGCTTTTAGCACATTCATCATGTGTCGTCAGCAGTGATAGCCATACGCCTACTTCACAACTCCTAAGACATATGTGTACATGCGTGCATATATGTATTATGCGTATGGTTAGATTGAATGTAGCAAACAGAATTGCCTACACATGTACCAATAATAGCCAAATGATTTGCGAACATGCATACACACGTGGAATTATCACCTCACGCCTTTCAGTGTCCTTACTTGTATATCCCTGTGCGCACGGACGAAGACGCGGTCACAAAGAGCTATAAGTATAAAATCGCATAAGTGAGCATAGTTTTATGATGGGGAAGGCTTTAGCAAGATTTCAGTAAGCTTGTAAACAGTAGCTGCGCATCATAACGGTACTATATCATTGTATGTTTTATCCGCTTTACGTATGTATTCTCGCTTTATTACGGCCGATTTGTATACTATTAAAACCCCTCGAACATCCCAGCATACGAAAGCGAATACATACGTATATATATATATATATATATATATATATATATTTCTGTATATATATGCGTGTGTGTATGCATGTATGTATGTATTATGTATTAATTATATGTATTATATATATATATATATATGGTTGTGTGCGTGTATATGTATTGTATTTGCATCTGTGTGTCAGTGTTGTGCGTATATATATATATATATATATGTGTGTGTGTGTATATATATATGTGTATCTATATCTCTATATGTATGTTTATATATATATATATATATATATATATATATATATTCATATCCGTCCGTCTCTGTCTCCGTGTCCGTTGTGCGCGTTATATATATTGTGTGTGTTTTGTATGTGTGTACATACATATACGTATGTATATCTCTATATGTGCACCTCACACAGATGTATATATATTATATATATATGTGTGGTGGTGTGCATGTATGTATGCATGCATGCATGTATATGTGTTATTGTTTTCATATATATGTTTATATATATATATATATATATATATATATATATATATATATATATATATAGATCCGCGTCTGTGTCTCCTGTGTGTTGTGCGTTATATATATATATACGTGTGTGCGTGTGTGTTTCTGTATGTATATATGTATATGTATGTATATATATATATATATATATATATATATATATGTATATATATATATCAGCTATAGTTGATATATACATATACATATGAATTTATATTTGCTTTTATATATATATATATATATATATATATATATATATATATATATACTTTATTCGCCCTTTTCGACACACATATGGCGATGCATTACAGTGAGATATTGACTTATCCGTTCATAGTCAAGAATTGTACGACGAAATTTTCAGTATGGTCATTTTGTCAAAACCTCGTGAGATTCGCGCCATGTGTCGTTGGCAGATGCTAGGCGGAGTTACCCAACTACCAGGCCATGGGCAAACATCGCATGGAGGCTCACGGGGGTGCATTGTGTCGCTGGCTGAGATACAACGTGTTGTATAGCGAGGGGGCGTGTGAATAGTACCGTGCAAAGTCCTACGCCGCGTACTCGAGACGATGTTTTTATAAAGAAAGCTTGTGTGAGAACCCATTCACGTTGCATTAGGTGCAGTTTACAGTGGCCATTATGGGTCACTATGAACGAGATCACCAGATCGTATATCTATCTGTATGTTTAGAGTGTAATTGACGTTGCGATGATGTCCAACAAACCCGGCTGGAGAAACATACAAACGAATCTGTGGAGCAGGCTAGTTTGTATGTTCAGAGATTTTCTGCGAGTCGGCCCAGCAAAATCCAACTGAAGGACAAATAAAACAGGCAAAAATCTGTGTAGTAAAGTACGACTAAAAATTGATGACATGATCGTCGAAAGCAGTTGTGATGAGAGTGTTGCCGTACATATGTCGAACAAAGATGGTGCTGAAAATGGGGTATGGAGTCCATCGCAAGGCGATGGTGGAGTGGTGGCGAGTGCAATTAAGTGTATCACAATTTTTAAATCCGGACTTGAGAGAGACCGTATTGGGGAACGATTCCCAATCCATTTGCTAGCATTTTTTGCACTGATGAGAGCTTTGATGAGAGCTTTGTTACAACGAAAAAATTGTAAAATGGTAAGTGGTATATGCCCTGCAGTGTGGAAGACCGAAAGAACTCAGTTTGTGTGATATAGTATGCTTGCAAGAGGCATCGTTTTCTACTCTAGTCCACAGTGATGCGGTGTTTCGCTTGAGGGTTTGCAATGTAATGTATGCTGAGGTGAGATGGGACGAACACGGTGCAGAGGCTCACGCTGCACAATTGGGGCAATGGTTCTTTTTTCGGAATGCCAGTTTACGACGAATGTGGCGCCGATTCTCGAACCTGTGAGAAAGCATTTTGGAACAGACACCTAAGGCATTTTTGTATGTTCGTTGTGTCTTGCAAGTATGCCCAGCCAATATCTTTTGAGTGAGCACTCAAGATTACATTATGGCCACCGTCAGGTCGCTGAAAAGACAGAAAGCAGTCATTTGATGCATATGAAATTGTATGTATATTTTGTTCTGGGGTTATGCGCATAAAGGAGCTGAAGTTTTACCGTTGGGAATGTAGTGCACGATCAAATGGTTCTCAGCTGAAGAAGCTGCCGCAAATAGAAATAGGACACATCGGCGCAGGGCTTGTACAGGTATCTAATGGGGACTGCGGGAAAGAGTGGTCCGAATAAGAACAAATAGTATGCAACAAAATCATAAACGCCGCTGATGGAGTGTATATGTTCCTGTTGTCTGGAGACTGCAGGCGGTTCGATACTCGCGAGTAGCAAAGCCAGTAAAGCAGAGAAACCGTATTTCAGCACAAGCGAGTAACACGCGGGAAGATTATCATATAGGGGGCGATTATAAGATATTCTTCTTGGAGTATCACGAATATGGTGGTGTACTTTGCGAGATCGACTATTTATACATTGTCAAACGACAACACCTAAACATACTTATACTCTCTGGGATGATCACATACACATACTATTTCTCTGGGATTGTGTGTCGCCAGATGGGGTGCAATTTGGTATATGACGAGGGGGGGTAGGAGAATGCAATGTATCGATGCGATGGTACTGTCAACTAGGCAACGTGTTCTTGTGCATCGGCAATGAATGAGTTGATGAAGCTCGAAGACTTGGGAGAGTATTCTGGAACAGATTTATTGGGGTGTTTCGTGTTCGAAGTGTCCAGCGAATATGCCATATTATGCTAACAATAGATACATGATAAAATGTTGTTTGCGTGATTGCAGTAACCACTATGTTGGAAAAGATTATACTTGCAGAATGCAGATTGCATCAGGCCTAAGCGTGATAATTTTGGTGAGAAGTTGGATTGTCTGAAAACAGAAAACTGCACTACTCCCAAGTTTACCAATCAGAGACTATTGTGTGGTCTGTTCAGATTCAATTACACCAAGTGAACCGCAACTGCACTGTTTTGTCTATCTGTTAAAGATATTCTCAGATATCAGGCTTTCCAGTGGGGGGTTATGCAACTTCTTGCTCTATGTCCTTCAAAGTGAACCCGTAGTAAATAAAATACCGGCTGACTGGAAAAAAACATATACCGGGTCATATAGATCATGATTGAGCATATCACTGTACGCTACTTAAAATGTATCCGTTGAAAAAAAAAAGTCGTTTTACCCATTGTATCACACCCTTGATTATCAAGCATGGCAGTCACGGCACTGAATGATACAACAACAATAACAACTTGCATTGGCACACTAATGTGTGAGCTCGATAAATATACCCAAACGTGTTTCAGGTGATCAATGATACCGTAGAAGAGCTGCTGTGAAATAGTAGTTGGCACAATGATATCTAACTCGGACGGTCATAGCACACAATACTGAATACTACAGAAAGTGATACAGTATTGTCGCGTGTGCGCCAATTTATCCTTCAGAAATCTGAGTCAAAAGTAGATTCATAAATTTGTTGTCGGTTGGCAATTAAATTGCAAGTCCAGTTACCTTTGAAGCAGATTTTATGTTGTGTGCGGTATATATTCAAGTTACGCTGAAATGGAAACACATCCACAGATTGTATCGATCTGTGTCTGTGTGGCTCAATGGCCGATTGAGTGATCTGATAGTTAGTCATACATATGTTGGCTGACAAGTACAGATCAACACACCTCTCCAGTTCAGAGTTCGATGCGTAGGAAATTATTCTGGTACCGACGGAGAGTCCCATATACCAAAGGCTATGATCAACTCTTCTCCTCGTACAACCAGGAGTATACCACGCTCCGAATGGATCGATAATCTGAGCGAATAGTCATCGATACGGAATCGAACTACACCACCCAGTTATCACTTAGGCATTCGTATATACGATTTAGCCATCTATTTAATCTCTGGCCAAAGACAGCTGCATTTACTACGCGAATAAAGAATTACGCACAGCTCGGCTGGGCACGAATCACTAAAGAGAAACTGTATGGTTGTGCTGCAGCTACCGGTATCTTCGAACTTACGATTTTACCAGAAGTGCTGTCAAATTCTAAGAATAGGCATCATGGGTCACATAGGCTTGTTACTAACAGCGTTTATCTTGATTACCGCAGATCGACCGCACTATCATGTACAAACTCGTAAAACTACTACTCCTATGTATAGCTACCGGCGATTCAAATTAGAAGTCGCCTGCGCCCGTCCTTTATGATATCTTGTGATCAATGGCACTATCCTAGTATGGTTATTTCAATGCTAATTGACAAGCTTACAGGACTATGACGAACTCGACTATTCATCTCAGATCAGATTGCTCGAGTTTGATCGAAGAGCCATCCACAATTGCGCATGACGAATTGCATATGTTTAGATCGACTACAGATCAGCTTACTCCTTCCCAGTGGCCAGTACACATTACCGAAGGCCAATAAAACCATTTTTAAATTAAAAGGTGACTGTGACTTTAAGAAATTGGTTTGTTGTGCTGCAAATCACCGCGCACATATGCACACTATATCTCACCAATTAATACTTAGCAAGTAATACTCAGCAAGTAATACTCTGCAAGTATTTCTCAGCAAGTCATTTCGTGCACCAATGCTTCCAGACATGTGTCATGATTATCATAACTGATGGTACAATCACCGTCATTTGCAATAAGAACGCAGCCCCTAAGTGCTTCCAAAGGTTTGCTCGTCGCCTTCAGGCTGATCCTGAACTCTCGTGCGACGCAGAATGGGAAATTCTTCAAGGTGTAACGTTGCAGCTAGTTGTCGTTGGTGCAGATGAACCATTCCTGCGAAAGCGATACGCTCTGTAATATCTGGTGGCACGACCGAGGGTAGCACTTTAATGAAGATCCCAGATATCCTCACCTCATGTGCAACTAAAACTTGTTAGCATTTCCTAACGGTTGGATGAGTTTATTTAAGAATAAGAAACTCTATGCGTTCAACCTAAGCTCTAAGGATGCATCAGGCAGAGCGTGTGCCACACTTACAATAGTAGGTGGATGAAATGGCCATCACCTTCAAGATACAAATCTGACACTGTTGTGGATTCCTTGTTCGTCTCTGTAAACTCACTCCACGCTGAATTCCTTAATCAGTCACGGAGATAATGATGGCGAGTGTCAATGTGTTTGCGTCGCTTCGGAACGCCAGTGCCTAATGTAATTTTGATCGAAATTTGTCTAAGTGTAGAATTGTGGGTTGAAATGGGTCGCATCGAAGGGCGGTTAGGATGTTGCGGGTCCAATAAATGTTACGGGCGCTTCAGAAGCCGCCATGTATTGAGCTCCACCCGAACCTAAACTAACTCTTTTTTCAGGCTAAAATTTACAGAATACTTTTATTGAAACATATTTACATTCCAGATTGCGATTTACGAGTGGAAAGACATATCGCCCAGTCAGAGTCAGTGTAGACGACGAGGGCAACAGCAACGCGGCCCTTGGGATTGAAAAGTGGGCGGTATGTGATGCAGTATGTCTTAATGGTGCCAAGATACAGGACAATACGCTCTAGAACTTCATATTGGGTCTGGGGTGGTTGAGTGTTGAATGATGCAAGCATATTGAGTATGTATGCAATGTCGATTTGGATCATATTGGCTGCATAGCCAAGGGCGCCGAGGAGACGACGATATTTACCCGTGTAAGGGGCACTATCAAGTTGACCTGGATGTGTATCACTGCCCTGTGTACGTTTGGAATGAGCATTTATGAGCTAAAATGTGTGTAGCATACGTTAAATGTATGCCTGTTGGTCAATGCTGATAGATACACTATTGTGATATGTGACGCGAAAGCCAAGTAAGTGTTTGACACAGTCAAGTTATTCAAGACTATAGTGCTTTGAAAGGACTGTAGAGAGCCAAGTACTGTCGTTGGTAGCATGCAGGTCAGCAGGTCAAATTTTGTCAACATAGGTCATGACAGTGATGTCACGTGTGGTACCATTCCAAATGTTTCTATCAGCAGCCCTTTGAGCAATTCGTCTTGAGCTTGTTACCAATGTCAAAATTTCATAGACGTTCTGCTTGTTGAGTCCATATCACCCATGCTTGAGACGAAGCACTGTTCCTTCGGGACAGTGACTGAGTTCTACAGCGTCCTTCGGGGGAAACATGTAGAAATACGGCCTTGTAAACTTCGATGGAAATTACTAGGTTTCAAACTATATTAAACTAAAATACTATTTAGTCAGTTAGGATTTAGCAGTGGTAGCTTGTGTAAGAATGATCGGGACTGCCTCTTGTTAAGAGCCTAAATATCCTCGATCACACAGGGCGTACCTCTAGCTGTTCTTTATTGAATAATTTTCACTAGAAGTACTAAATGTTCATGACCACTTGCCTAATTTGTAAATAGACATAATAACGTAAGTCACGTTAATACATTAGCTGATATAAATAAAGTTCCATCTGAAGAAAAGTTAAAAAAAGAAAAAGACTTATTGGATTTTGGAGATTGGCGGGAGGACCAAAATCAATAAGTAGTAGTTCGGAGATTATAAAATTTAGTTTATAATATCCTACATCTACTAATGTCTCAAATAGGTCCAAGTAGATGAGTCATACCAAATACTCAGGCTATTGGAGCCATCAAAGTGAATTTAGAACACTTTGGAAATATTGGAAAAAGAGCTTGTACTAATTATTTAAAATACAAATAAAAACCAATGTATTATCTCAATTGATCTTGATATTTTAGACTGACCGGAGCCGTATTTCTACATAGCCCCCAGTAGCTTTTAGAACTACGAACGTACGTTAAGGTACGATCTAGTTGGTAAAGCGAAAACCAAAGTAAAAACGGTTTCGGTCATGACTTATCGAGTAAGTATGTGCCTATATGTACGAGTTCAAGACTCATGTTGTACTCTATGTCGTTTAGTATTTGGTCCAGTAACCATTTCCGATGTAGGCGCCTTACGTTTATTATTTGGTAAGGTATTAGCCAAAGGCTGTTCTTCATTAGTAAGTAAGTTTGAACAATTTTCTGCACTGTTGGTAAGCAGATCAGAAAGTTTAGTCACGTAGGAAGTAGGTGGCAAATAGGGAATTTCAGATCCGTCAGGGTTTGTAGTCACCTGAGGAAACCCTTTTCGTTTATCTCGTGTGTTCTTATGTAAACGCTTATTCCATTTCTTATTAAAGATACGAAGAAAGTCGCGAGATTCACGAAATGCATCGGAGGTTAGCCAAGCTACTGTCCCATCCATGAAACGGGTCTTGTAGTAAGTGTAACCGTCTTCGGATGTTTTGTCAATTATATCTTTGACTTGTGACTCCATAACTGGTACATCAGAATCAAATGAGCGAGCGAATGAGAGTTCGGAGGTAGGGATACGGTGAGTGCCTAGATTGGTTGCGCTAGTACCATCAATGTTATTCACTTCGTAAGTATCACTCTTCTCATCATGGTAGGAAATAACAAAAGGTCCTATCGTCTTAGAAGAGAGTTCGGTAACGTTGGCGTTTCGATTTATAATGTTAACGTAATCGCCGACTTTGAACTGAACAATGTTCTTAGTGTTATTCCATCGGTCATACGCTTTAAGTAGGACGCGATTCTTGTGCTCGAGTAAACAGGGGTAAACAACGTTCTGCATATGCTCGATCTTTTGAAGCCACGGGGTAGCGTGTTTCTCAGGCGCAGTTTTATCAAACGTTGCTTGTAATTCACTATAGCGGCCAAAGAAATAGTGAAACGGGAGTGTTCCAGTTTGAGGATTCATGCAGTTATTCATTTGAGTCTGAACCCATTTCAAATGATAAGGCCACATATCCTCAACGTCGTCTAGTGCGGTACGCAAGAGTTTCTTAAGTTCTCTATGACGTGTCTCATTTGCACCCTGCGTTTGAGGTTTGTAAGGAACACCACGCCTATGGGTCATGCCTGATACGAGTATAAGTGCCTCCATTACGTCGGTACAAAACTCACTACCGTTATCAGAACATAGTACTCGGGGAAACCGAAGTCATTAAAGACGTGATAGCATAATTCTGCCACTGTTTGTGGACGTTTGTTCGGTATTGCATAAAGCAAGTTATAGCCCGAAGCCACACATAAGAAATGACAGATATATACATCGCCAGTATGCTTGGATCGCGGGAGTTTAACCAAATCGACTATGACTCGGCGCATCGGTTGGTCTTCTGTCACACTTTTTTTAGGGGTGCCCAACCGTATCGCTTGATCTGGTTCTTTTCACAATCAGTACAGCGTCGGTATACTTCACGTATGGTTTCTTTCAGCGCCGGGTGATCAAGCCCTGCACGAATAGCCATTTTATAAGTATGCTCATATGCTCGATGCGTTAAATTATGTATAATTTTAACTCTACTTTCGAGCTCCTCTAAGTCAGTCAGATTCTGCGTAACGCTGGCTGGATGAACCATAGTCCTGTTGGAAAGGGCAACCTCAGTATCAGGAGGGGTAGAGTCCTGAGATACATAATTGACAACATTGGATTGTTGAAGTATCTTCTTCAGTTGTTTCGCCACTCCTGGCTGTTCTTTAAGCAGCGCTTTAAGTAGTTGAGTGCGAGCTTCAGGTTCTCTTAGAGTTTTGAGTCTTTGATCCATGGCCTTAGCTAGTTCCATGTTTTTACGATCTAATGCCGTTTCAATCGGCATTACCTCGACTGCAATCTTGTTGGGTGCATGTGTTGTACGAGTCTTGAGCTTTTGTTCAAACTCTTTAGACTCCTCTAGTTTAGCTAAGAATTCGGTTGAGGGTTTCCACTTAGTGGTACCTGCAGGACCGATGCGACAAACAATGGTGTGTTTCCAAGGCGTCTTCTTAATAGAATAGGATCCCTGATACAAGAACGTGTCGGTTTCACGGTCGACATAAATAGGTTCGTCTTGAATCATATTAATTAAATCACGTATCCATGGGTCGGAGTTACGTAAGGGACAACACAGCGTAATGGTAGATTTAGTAATATTAACATAATTTAACAACTGTGCGATAAGTTGACAAGGTGGGTTAGCCCACGCATTATGCTTTGATAAGTCAAGCTGAAATGCATCACCTTTAGGATGAGTCAACGACCTATATTCAGAAACCTGTTTGTTATGTTCTGCGGCAAACATATCAACAGTAAATGGACCCCATCGTGATTGAGCGAGGTTAAACCATTTCTTATTTAGCATCCAATCGGTTGCTAATAACTCTTTGACTGTTTTCTGGTAGTCGGGCACAAGTCGAGAGAGCATGTCAGGAAGATGATGGTTTCCTGGAATGTATATTAAAGGCGAACTTGGCAATGTGTCATGTCACCAACTGTGAATAGGGTTAATATCTTTAAGCGAAAGACTTTGGCAATAATGTAACTTCCAGCGGCTCGTTGACCAACTGCTGAATCAGGCGCGGTTCATATCTTTAAGTATGTTATCTGAAGCGTCGGTTGCTACTTGAACGGGACACCATCCACAGGGTACTGCATGATGGGTGCGTCCATTACTTTACTTTTGACTAGTTTAAATGCATCATCACATTCTTTAGTCCAAAGCTTTCCCAAAGGTCCTTTGTGCAGCCGTAGGTGACTGAAAGGCTTTAAGTAATGAGAAAGATGCGGTACCGAATCCGAGAAGAAGTTAACAAACCCACACACAGAGTTCACATCTCTTCCAGTAATTGGTGTTGATAAATCCAACAGAAACTGTTTCTTGCCAGGATCAATTTCTACCCCCTGCTGCAGATACTTTGTAGCCAAGTAAGTGTATAGTATCTTTAGCAAAAGAACACTTGTCTTCGTTAATCTTAAGTTTAGCATGATTAAGTCGCTTTTAAGACTTCTTTAACGAGTTTAGCATGTTCACGTGCTGTCTTTGTAAAGATAACTATATCATCTAAATAGACTGATACGTTATAATGACAGGTCCGCAAATAGTTCCATCATAACTTGTTGGAAGAAAGAAGGTAACATGTAAGCCTTCAGGTGCACCTTTAAACTGGTACTTCTTACCTTGCCAAGTAAAGGAAAAGTATTTCCTATGAGGCTCATATATCTGTAGTTGATGGAATGCAGCTTTTTAAGTCTATCTTGGAAAAGATAGTCGCACCCTCCATTTTGCGTAGTATCTCGCTTATCTTAGGTAAGGGAAAACTATGTTGCGGAATTAGTTTGTTGATTGGCGACAGGTCTAGTACTACTCTTGTTTTACTAAACGTTCCATCAGATTTATATTGATCGACCGCTAAGAGAGCTAAGTTAACTGGGGTTGCATCATAATTGATTTCAATTAGACCCTGTTTTAACCAATCTTCGATTTGGGTTTTGACAACGTCTTTGTGTCTCCAACTCACGTAGTTATGTGAAGGACACTTTAACTTAGAGAAGTCGACGTTTGTCAAGTCAAGTCTAACGTACCCATTAGAGAACTTAAACATACACCAGTCAGTTATTGCAATCTTCCTGTTTTGTATAATTAAGTCCATAATTATATCGGTGAAGTGCGGAATCATATCCTTTGCTTCACCTTCCGGAGGTTTAGGTATCTTTAACATATTATCATCTGACTGATCTTTATTCGGGTCTAGCCCATTAGGGCAGACCAGTGAGTGTTATACCTAAACTGAGAGAAGATCAGTCATACCTATAATTAAATCGTATTTCTGAGACATGTCAGTAACGATTAGGTGAGTCTTCACTTCTCTTCTATCTGACAGCATTATGTGTGCATAGTCAATGGCTTGTTCGCAAGTAGTAACTTTGCCATTTCCCAAGATTAAATCAGTTGTTTCGTTATGGACAGCCATATCTGTAGCGTAGGCTACTCGGCATGAGATAGCAGAGACTTCAGCCCTGGAT
>LUCW03000298.1:0-16027 GCA_001586965.3 Sphaeroforma sirkka | reverse complement strand
AACACGAACGATGCAAGTAAATACAAGGTTAACCAGAAAATGATATGCGAACACACCAACCACCAGTAGAACTTCCAGATAAATCAGTGTAACAACGGAGGATCAACAGTATGCATGAAGGTGTGAAGCCGACGGCAGCCTAGTTTAGGAGTGCAATAACGAGCAATCCGTTCTTAGATCATTAAAGCTATATCTCCACAACCGCAACAGCACATGATGCAAGGACATCACGGGTAAGAAGAGTAAAAGAGGAGCGATGAGGAAAGTCTCCACACAGGGTCCCATGAATAGGCCGTCATTAGGCCGGAGTAAGAGCTTCTGAAGGCGAGGAGAATGTGTTAGCTATCTGACTCAATGAGATGCACCTGCCCAACCATATGCTATTGTGGGATGAAGAGCAAGACAGCCAGGGTGAGTGTTAGAGTATATAGACTATCCACACTACTTCATGCTGAGTGTGTAGGAAATAAAGCCAGCCAGACAGGGAACTCATCGAGTCTTCGAGATCGATGCCGAGACGTTATGTGTTTGAAGGATGAAATTTAATAGAAAATGGATATTTATATTCAGTACTCTATCAGTTCATTCGCAATATTTCTAGTTCTCCATTGACAAACAACTCACCAAATCCATGTCCTGCACCACCTGCCAAAGTCGTAGACAGCAACTCTTGAATCCTGAGCGCCGCAAGGAAGATGTGATATCGACCGACGTGGAACTAAACGGCTCGTCAGTCCCATATTGAACAAACGCCTGGCCCACTCAGGCCAGGGCCTTGGAGGGCAGTCACAGTCAGACACATCTTGAGGGCTCCACATTATTTCCGCGGACGATAAGCAGCCACCAACAGCAAACAAAAAGTGGATCTGCACAATCTGACGAGGATACCATATCTGAGGGCGAGACTAAGAAAGGCAATCTGCGTGCGGACAGTAGTCAGACTTTTATTGGTGAACAGGTAGCCAGTGAAGAGGCTGTCCCCTCGTTCGTCTCAGGATACTCCAGGAGAAATTTTTTCCCAGTAATGACTCCACCACGCCTCCCCACCTAACAAGCGGAAGCAATCACCGGGAACCGTACCAACAACACGCAGAAACGGCACGGGAACAATCGTCAGCTCAGAAACTCACGGAGCCAGATGACATGCCACAGCAGTCTCTCTTGAAAAATACGAACAGAGGTTACAGCGCATAAACGCCGGACGAACTACAATGGGCCGGCCGCTAAGGGGAGTTCTTCTGACGCACAATGAACGGGTACAGGCAGGTACCAGAGGACGAAGACAACCCTACCTTCCGAATTCAAGGCTGTGAGCGTCCGTTTTATGGACTCAAAGTAAAATCACCAGGGTCAGAGGACAGTTCAACCGAGGAGGGATGATACTCTGTCTGCCAGTGAGAATACACCAGCTTTTCAAGAGTTCGCATACGAACAAGTATTAGCCAGACAGAATCCTCATGTAAGCAGGCGTGAAGAATAGACAGGACCGATTAAGTACGAACCTGCGCCAGCAATAGCAACAGTACCGCCAGTGGGGCGAGAAAAGCGCCCAGTGAATATGTAGCCAGACACCTAAAACGACAAGAGAAGGGAGACAACAGTGCCTCCACCCACACCATCGAGCATCGAAGGCGACAGGCGCTACACGCACGGATACTACATTTAGAGTGACGAGCTATGCCAAGCAATCGAGGAGAGAATAACACGGCTCGAGCTGAGCTCTTCGGGGCGTGATTGAGACACTTCGAGCTACAATAGAGTCCCGACCGGCAGAGAAGGTCCTGTACCTTCACCACGTACGTGGCCTGATTGGCCGTCAGAAATCAGATACTACCTACATGATATTATGGAACGGGGACACAGGAGGGGCTCTCCTCGAGGCGTTCAAGAACGCACAAATCGCAGGGCTGGACGAGAGTTGGAACCTTTTGCTATGGTTTCTAAGGTACTACATCTTACTTCAAGGCGGAGAAGTCAACGCTGGACTAGCATCCGCGACAACTCTGAACGGTTGAAGACATGCACACCTCAGCTACAGATCGAACAGATCTGTTCGCACGAACACAAGCCACTGTCGATCCCGCGTTTCGCAAGTTAGCCAAGGCCAAAGTCGGAACATGCACACTCCTCCTTATGGAACAAATGACACAGCTCATGGAGAACCACAGGAGGGCACGTGAACGGTGCCAGACAGATGCCGACTTCCAACAGAATTTATGTGAACCACTGCATTGTACAACTGTTAGAAGAAGCTCTCAACGGCCGTACGTATGAACGTACTCTACAGTTGCATCCCAAATGGCAACTGATGGAGACACACGAGCTTATACAGCTGTTGAGCCCTGACATTCAGGATGCACAGCAACGTACGACAGCACGTTTCCAGGGTCGCAACAACCGCGAGGGCCTGACGACCAATGGAAGTCGCGACCACACCAATAGCCGCCCCAACCTACAGACGAGTAGACGACAAACGCAGGGTGGACTCAACGGCCCCAACCTACGGTACCAACGACTTGTGCGGGGTGCCAGGGCACAGGCGCCACCAGGTGGTATGCACATCCACGGTGTCATCATTTCAGGGCGTCGCAAAGCGGTGAGCGCAGAGGGTCGAACAAGGCTATACGACAACAACCGTCCTTTGAGGGACGTACAATCGGTACACAGACCGTCCACAACGTCAACCGCAGGACAGGGGCAGAATACATCCCAGACTAGAGACGTAGTTACAATACGTCCGACGCCTCAAGAGTACAGGTGAATGCGATTACACAGAACGAAGACTTGGCTCCACCATCGGAAGCTACAGAGATTCATATCAACACGATCCTTTACGAAGACTTCGAGCACATGACGTCAACACCAAACCACACCTATGAGACGTGGAGTCGGTAGCCGATCATGCATGAGAGGTGAGGGTGTCTGAGTCGGATAGGAGGCTTCATATTTGTTACCACGATTGGAGCAGTGATGGCAATACAAGACCCATTGCTGACGTCAGACAGCCGAGTCTATATTCAAGTACAAATCAACGGACGTACGTTCAAAGCCTTGATAGACACGGGAGCAAATAGAAGTTGTATCTCACAGACATCCGCAGACCTCCTTGGCCGACCAATAACTCCGGCACCACCTGGGTCATTTATATATTTAGCTGACAAGGCGGTGCGAACTCCTCGACTGGGGACGACGGAAGTGGTACCTATAAGGTACGGTACCAGAATTATCGACGGTTCATTAGAATTGATGAACTTGCCGACGGGTATAGATGTTATAGTGGGGCAAGATATGTTGAAAGGCTTGGGCCTATACATAGGCGGTATCCAATCGCCACTTGCAAAATTCAATAGACCCCACAGAACTAGAAGAGCTCCTCGAACCCATACCACGCCGACAAGCACCTAACACGACGGAACCCGTCGATGTACGCGAAACAGTTGGCACAGGATTTGGAAGCCAATGCAAAATTGCCGACAACGCGCGCTGTCGTCTGGAAGGGAGTGAGGTAACCATCCAGTAACCCATGAACAAGCGTTGCAGATGCGGCGATCGGCGCGTAACTTCGTATCCGATCGATGGCTCCCTATGTGGATGAACAAGTGAAGAAGTGGTTGACGGATTTGGTGATCACGAAACGAACGACACCAACGACTGTTAATCTTCCTCTCCTTGCGGTACCGACATTCGATGCGGAAGGCAACGTCAAGAAAGGTACGCGTGTGTTTAGACACATGCGTGCCGTTAACGCGCTTATTCCTGGTGACCAGTTCCTGATCCATAAGGTCAACGAACTCATATCTCGCCTCAAGAGTAAGAAGTACTACACGACGCTGGACATATCAGCTGCATACCACAGGCTGCCCATCCATCCAGACTCACAATACTTATTTAGTTTTACACACGAACGTTATCAGTACTCGTTCACATCAGCACCGTTCGGTCTTCATGTACTCACGCAGCAGTTCCAACGTACCTTGAGTACAATACTTGATGGCTTACCGGTTCACCACTATATCGATGACATAGTTATCGCCAGTGACGGTTATGACGAACACGTTAGGACGGTGCAGAAGGTGATACAACGCTTAACATACCACAGTTTTAAGCAAACCCTGCCAAGTGCCACTTCGCTATCTCCGAAGTCATGATCCTAGGGAAGAAAGTATCGGCACAAGGCATTGACATTGACCATGAAAAAAGGCAGGCCAGCTGATCGACTGGCCCACACCACTACGATACAAAGTTATAGCCTCGGCGTTGGGTTTATGGAAATTACCTCCACGAACATTTTGCCTAATTTCGCGAACACGGTTGCACCCTTGCGCGAATTTTGCAAACTCAAACCAAAGGAGTTGATAGGTGATCGTTGGGAGGAGAGACATGCACAGGCGTGGCAGGCAATGAAGGACGCAGTGGTGAATGCTGTGGCGTTACACTTTCCGGTCGACGGCATTCCTCTGAACTTGGAAACCGACGCTAGCGATTACGGTTTAGGGGGAGCGCTATTCCAATGGGTCAACGGTAAGAAACATTACTTAATGTTCTTTAGTAAGACTCTGAACCATGCGCAACAGAACTACGCCACACCTATGAAGGAGTTACAGGCATTGGTATATGGACTGACACATTTCAGGGAATACTTGGATGGGCAACGGTTTGCGGTCTTCACGGACCACAAGCCCCTTGTGTATATGAACACACAGCTCAAGCTTAATCCGATGCTTCAGAGATGGCATCATATCATCGCGCCATTCAACTTTACCATATCGCATATACCAGGAGAGACAAATGTGCTCCCGGACATGTTAAGTAGAGTACACGAGGGACAGCGGAGCAGGACGAACTCGAAATAATGTATACAGACGGCTGGCAGTTATTCCCTAGTTACTTTGAACAAGCGCAACAACACTTTGGACCGAATGACATAGAGGTATTTGCGGACCCAACCAACGCTCAGCTTCCTCGGTTCTGGACGAAGGATGATGGGGAAGGAGCGTTTGCCCACGACTGGTCGATAGTCGATGGATGGATGAACCCGCCTTGGGAACAGATACACAGGATGTTACGCAAGATACGAGCCGACGGCGCACGGGCCACAGTATGTCTACCATGGGTACCAAGAGCACCATGGTTCGACCTGTTCAAGCAGTTATTGCAGACAGAACCGGTGCTGGTACCACGGACACCACACACGTTCCTCAAGTACGCTAAGTACGCATGTGGGAAGACACCATGGGGTCATACCGTAGTAGCACGGGTGGGTCCTCCCAATGGATTCAAACTGGACCCGCTGTTTTCACAGCGACTTGGTTATGCAGAACCAAAGCATACAAAATATGTCATGTGCTTAGACACAGCGCGAGAAATCTCAGTGGCACTGGCAGATGCAGAGGGTCAACCGGCGTTTGCACAAGCGAGTCCGGCGGAGAAACAGCGTCGTACGCAACTCACGCAAGCGCAACACGAACAAGGACATCATGGGGCGGCGGACACAGTCCAACAACTTCGTCAGAACGGTCACGTTTGGCCAGGGGCACTTGAGTTAGCCACAGAGGTTAAGCGGCAATGTGGCACATGTTTGGGACAGGACACACTTCGTAAAGGTTTCCACCCGATGATTAGCATCGATGCATGCTACCCGTGAACCATATTCAAGTGGACTACATCTCGATGCCACTGGAGTCCAGACGCAAGAACAATTATATTCTTCACGTCTTAGACATCGCCACAGGCTATTCTATCCTTCGAGCCGCACCGGACAAGACAAAGGAAACCACGACACAGACACTCATAGAGATTTTTGGCGAACATGGCTCCCCCCGTAAAATCCAAACAGACATGGGGAAGGAGTTCACCAACAAGTTAGTGGAGCTTCTGGTCTAGGAAGTGGGGATGCTACATAAGGTGTCTCCACCATATCGACCCCAAGTGCTGGGCGCGGCAGAACGACGTCACAAGGAGATTACACGTTCTATTCGACAATGCTGTGAGGCAGTTCCCCTTCGATGGGACGAACGCCTTCCGTTTACGATGCTATACCAGAACCTTCGGATATCCCGTCGCCATAAGAGTGCACCGTTTAGCGTGTACTTTGGCCGTCGCCATGTTCCGTTCGCCGATTTCACGGACGAGTTACCGGATTCTCAGCCGATGACGAATGACACCTGGGCACAACGATTAGACCAGTTACAGGACACTATATTGCCGACCCTCCACCACATTACCAAGAAGTATACAGGCAAGCTTACGACGACATTTGACCGCCTGCATGCTCACGACTTGGTACATTTCGACGAAGGAGATGTGGTCATGGTACGATCAGAAGGCCGAACAACGAAGGCTATGCGGCCATTGTTTGGACCATATGTAGTCAAAGCTAGACGCGGCCAACGCTACGAGTTAGCGAACAAGGATGGTTCCGCCCCACCAGAATTCAAGAACAAACCGGTACGGGTGGAACTCCTCCGTTTAGTGCATAGACGCACAGACCCACCAATTAACGAAGACTTATGGACCGAAGGAGGGGTTGAGTTTCGCCATATTATCACACATCGTACGAATGATGAGACGGGGAAATTAGAATACCTGGTGAGATGGCGAGAAGGCGAACCAACGTGGGAAACAGCAGAAGCTTTTGATGATGCCAACGATATCGCGGCCTACCACAAAGCTTCGCAGACACGGACACGTAAGCGCCAACGTGCACAGTTCTAATACTTTATCTTCAATATAACTTTGTTCTCGGATATCGAGCTCAAGCTCTGGAGCATAAACCAGCAACTCTAGCTCCCGAGTATAAACCAGCCACTCGAGCTCTTGAGTATAAAAAGCAGCGACTCTAGCTCCCGAGTATAAACCAGCCACTCGAGCTCGCGAGAATAAACGGTTAGCACTCGAGCTCGCGAGGGAAAATCGTCAGCGGCTCAAGCTCGCGAGGTTAAATGAGCCACTCTTGCTTCGGAGTATAACACAGCGAAATCAATCAAACAACTCCTTGGGCATTGTTTTGAAACAGCGGGTTAATGGTTTGCACGGTTTCTGCCACTGACAGTTTTTCTCCGACACAAATACAGTCCTATATTGTACTTGCCAAACTCCTACATGCTGACACAGATAAACAGTAGCTTCAAGAATTCAAACACGACCGGTCGCTCGAGACGTACACATCGGGTCCTCTAGCTCTCTGAGGTAAAATGCCAGCACAATGCTCTAGCTCTCTGAGGATAAATGCCAGCACAATGCTCTAGCTCTCGAGGATAAATGCCAGCACAATGCTCTAGCTCTCGAGGATAATGCCAGCACATAAGGTACTATGCTATTCTTATCATCTCTGAAACTGGCACACTGCTTTGTTCAGTGCTTCAGTTTGGGGGGGTTGTGGTCAGAATACAAGTACTTATATTTATTTGATTATTTTAGGTTTATTACAAGTTTTACAGTTTATCAGAATAATCTGATAAACTGGGTTTTAGGTTTTGCTGGTTTTACAGCATATGACTAATGACTCATTTAAGAGTCAGTCATTTTACTGTTTATAATTACTAATAAATGAACAACGTCCCCTCCTGAGGAGGAGAACGTTGAGATACAGTTATCTCGCGTATACTTACTACACTTGGAAACACACCATTGTTTGTCGCATCGGTCTGATTCAAGACGAACCTATTTATGTCGACCGTGAAGAAACCGACACGTTTTTTTTGTATCAGGGATCCTATTCTATTAAGAAGACACCTTGGAAACACACCATTGTTTGTCGCATCGGTCCTGCAGGTACCACTAAGTGGAAACCCTCAACCGAATTCTTAGCTAAACCAGAGGAGTCTAAAGAGTTTGAATAAAAGCTCAAGACTCGTACAACACATGCACCCAACAAGATTGTGCAGTCGAGGTAATGCCGATTGAAACGGCATTAGATCGTAAAAAACATGGAACTAGCTAAGGCCATGGATCAAAGACTCAAAACTCTAAGAGAACCTGAAGCTCGCACTCAACTACTTAAAGCGCTGCTTAAAGAACAGCCAGGAATTGCGAAAACAACTGAAGAAGATACTTCAACAATCCAATGTTGTCAATTATGTATCTCAGGACTCTACCCTCCTGATACTGAGGTTGCCCTTTCCAACAGGACTATGGTTCATCCAGCCAGCGTTACGCAGAATCTGGCTGACTTAGAGGAGCTCGAAAGTAGAGTTAAAATTATACATAATTCAACGCATCGAGCATATGAGCATACTTATAAAATGGCTATTCGTGCAGGACTTGATCACCCGGCGCTGAAAGAAACCATACGTGAAGTATACCGACGCTGTACTGATTGTGAAAAGAACCAGATCAAGCGATACGGTTGGGCACCCCTAAAAGTGTGACAGAAGACCAACCGATGCGCCGAGTCATAGTCGATTTGGTTAAACTCCGCGATCCAAGCATACTGGCGATGTATATATCTGTCATTTCTTATGTGTGGCTTCGGGCTATAACTTGCTTTATGCAATACCGAACAAACGTCCACAAACAGTGGCAGAATTATGCTAACACGTCTTTAATGACTTCGGTTTCCCCCGAGTACTATGTTCTGATAACGGTAGTGAGTTTTGTACCGACGTAATGGAGGCACTTATACTCGTATCAGGCATGACCCATAGGCGTGGTGTTCCTTACAAACCTCAAACGCAGGGTGCAAATGAGACACGTCATAGAGAACGTAAGAAACTCTTGCGTACCGCACTAGACGACGTTGAGGATATGTGGCCTTATCATTTGAAATGGGTTCAGACTCAAATGAATAACTGCATGAATCCTCAAACTGGAACACTCCGTTTCACTATTTCTTTGGCCGCTATAGTGAATTACAAGCAACGTTTGATAAAACTGCGCCCGAGAAACACGCTACCCCGTGGCTACAAAAGATCGAGCATATGCAGAACGTTGTTTACCCCTGTTTACTCGAGCACAAGAATCGCGTCCTACTTAAAGCGTATGACCGATGGAATAACACTAAGAACATTGTTCAGTTCAAAGTCGGCGATTACGTTAACATTATTAATCGAAACGCCAACGTTACCGAACTCTCTTCTAAGACGATAGGACCTTTTGTTATTTCCTACCATGATGAGAAGAGTGATACTTACGAAGTGAATAACATTGATGGTACTAGCGCAACCAATCTAGGCACTCACCGTATCCCTACCTCCGAACTCTCATTCGCTCGCTCATTTGATTCTGATGTACCAGTTATGGAGTCACAAGTCAAAGATATAATTGACAAAACATCCGAAGACGGTTACATTTACTACAAGACCCGTTTCATGGATGGGACAGTAGCTTGTCTAACCTCCGATGCATTTCGTGAATCTCGCGACTTTCTTCGTATCTTTAATAAGAAATGGAATAAGCGTTTACATAAGAACACACGAGATAAACGAAAAGGGTTTCCTCAGGTGACTACAAACCCTGACGGATCTGAAATTCCCTATTTGCCACCTACTTCCTACGTGACTAAACTTTCTGATCTGCTTACCAACAGTGCAGAAAATTGTTCAAACTTACTTACTAATGAAGAACAGCCTTTGGCTATTACCTTACCAAATAATAAACGTAAGGCGCCTACATCGGAAATGGTTACTGGACCAAATACTAAACGACATAGAGTACAACATGAGTCTTGAACTCGTACATATAGGCACATACTTACTCGATAAGTCATGACCGAAACCGTTTGTACTTTGGTTTTCGCTTTACCAACTAGATCGTATATTAACGTACGTTTGTAGTTCTAAAAGCTACTGGGGGCTATGTAGAAATACGGCCTCCGGTCAGTCTAAAATATCAAGATCAATTGAGATAATACATTGGGTTTTATTTGTATTTTAAATAATTTAGTACAAGCTCTTTTTCCAATATTTCCAAAGTGTTCTAAATTCACTTTAATGGCTCCAATAGCCTGAGTATTTGGTATGACTCATCTACTTGGACCTATTTGAGACATTAGTAGATGTAGGATATTATAAACTAAATTTTATAATCTCCGAACTACTACTTATAGATTTTGGTCCTCCCGCCAATCTCCAAAATCCAATAAGTCTTTTTTTCTTTTTTTTAACTTTTCTTCAGATGGAACTTTATTTATATCAGCTAATGTATTAACGTGACTTACGTTATTATGTCTATTTACAAATTAGGCAAGTGGTCATGAACACTTAGTACTTCTAGTGAAAATTATTCAATAAAGAACAGCTAGAGGTACGCCCTGTGTGATCGAGGATATTTAGGCTCTTAACAAGAGGCAGTCCCGATCATTCTTACACAAGCTACCACTGCTAAATCCTAACTGACTAAATTGTATTTTAATTTATTATAGTTTGAAACCTAGTAATTTCCATCGAAGTTTACACCAAAAGGTCACCAATGAAGAAGTGAAGAAGCAAGAATGCCGCAGGGTGATTCAGGATTGCAGGCCGTGTGCACTTATGCGACGCAACATGGCTCGAGGGTTGCCTGCTACTGTCGAAGAAGCCTGGTACTTCATGCAGCGAATTCACGTGGATGTGTACTATATATCGCGCAATCAGAAACAGGGCACAAGTGGATTTGGGGCCATGAGTTGTCGAACAAGGCATCTTTGGTTACTTGGAGGGTAGTCATCGATATATTGCTACCTTTTGGGATACCCAATGAAATTGTTGTTGACTCAGGCAAAAAATTCGAAAACAGCGATTTTGTTGGATTTTGGGCCCGATTGGGGGTACATGTCTATGTTATCACAGTTGAGCGCCACGAGGCCAATGGTCAAATTGAGAGGGCCAATCGTACTATGAAGGACTGGTTGAACAAGAGTTTAGCCTCTGGTACGGCGAAGGACATATGGGAGGTGATACTCGCATATAACCGAACAGTTCATGCGGGATCTGATTGTTCGCCAATTGAACTAGTGATGCGGGGTCAAGACGGGACTTCATGGAAAATCTTGGATTTAGCCCGCAAGAATTTGCTGAAGGCACAAGCGAAACATATTGCAAATGCCACAGCTACTGCAACAGAGCGTGAGCCGCTCGAGGTTTGTAACATTGTGTGGTAGTGTCGAGACTCCATACAACACAAGGATCAGACTGCGTGGGTTGAGAAAGACTTATTGGTATTCCGTGGCCCGTATGACGAGGATCATTACGATGTTCGGGCACGAGGTGGTCGAACTGTGAGAGCCCATCGTGAACAGCTCAAGCTAGCCGTCGGTAGCCAAGAAGACAGGTCGGCCCCAGTGCAAGTACTAGTTATCTTGAAGGAGTACTTGCACACATTTGAATGGTTCCAGGCTATTGCTGAACGGTTCGAACGTTATATCCAAACTAAGTCTGGGGAAGTGTGGTTCAAGTATTCATCGCAATTATTGACCACGCTGCAGAAATATCGCCCTGAGACTTGGAAGGATTTGGACCCGGAAGATGTTAAGGAGGACTTTATGAAGAAATCTCCGAAGTCTTGGGATCGATTCAAGTCATCCATCCGGGGCATCCGTCAGTTCGTCAATGATGAGAACAATGGACGCCAGAAGCGCTTAGCACCAGCACATCCTTAGGCTGGCGGGCGTATAGGAGTTTCGGGACTCCTAATGAATTTTCGAGACTCTTCGGTACCCTGAATTTTGGCAGGTCCCGAATGATGAGTCATGATTCCGGAAATTTCTATGTATATTCACGAACAGAGAAAAAGTGTCTACGAATATACATAGACGATGACGCCATGAGAAAGTTCGAAAAATTCGTAGTAGAGGGGTTTCTAGGCCCGTGCCTTTCCCTCTTAACTACGAGTGTTATAGTTATAGTTAATAACCTAGGATGTTAGTAGCACAAGTTCGTTCGGGAATAGATAAAGATAGGTCCCGGCGGACTATAAAAGCAGTCCACGTCCAGCGTTAGAGTTCAGACTTTCACTAAGAACATAAGGAAAACAAGGACGCAGAGGACTAAAGACCGCTTATATCGTAAACCTACGAATAAAGCTACTCCTACCGAACTTTGGGAATTTGTATTTTTTGGCGCCAAAACTGTGATAGTCATTTTTGGGCCGATTTTTTGGATTTGGAGAATAAGGATCGAACTTTGGGGAATTCGAAGGAATTTATATTCTGCAATAACGAAAATAGATAAATTGGAAAGCCATCGAAAAGATGATGATTCGAAGCCGAAGGGCAGCACAATTATGGAATATACAATAGCCAATATTGCGTGATTCATTGGCTAGGGAAGTATTTTTGATATATATATATATATATTTTATATGTTTATTTGATATCAAGCAAAATAACTAATTGATCTTATTTGTCATTTGTTTAATTCTTACTTTTTAAACCTATGAAATATAGCGTTACGGGCGCAAGATCCAGACCGGCCGGGCTCTGGCCCTCTCTCTCTCAAATACTCTCTGAGAGAGTATGTATTTAGAGGCCTACTCTCTAGACTTAGGGAGAGAGACGGGGGCACGGGCCACGGGCCATACGGCCCCATTTTCAGTTTTCGAACCAGGGCCAAAGCCCAAAAGCGAGACGGAGAGACAGTCACTGAGTCACTGTAGCAGTAAATACTTTTTAAAGAGTAGTAGTAAACAGAGAGGACATGATTTTAATGTCCCTCAGGAGTCAGGGCTCGCCTCAGACCCCACTTGGCCACTTCCCACAACCTACAGCCTCACAAGCCTATAATCCACAGGCCCAGGGCCACACACGCCAACCAGCTACCCTCTCAGGCTCTCACTGACTACTACTATTTGCTAAATACCCTCTCTCTCTCTATATATATAGAGAGAGAGTAGTAGAGTGAGAGAGAAGGAGAGAGAAAGGGGACCAGGCCGCCCCAGGTCCCAGAGCAGCGGACAGAATCAACAGCTGGTACTATAATGAGGAATACGGACAGAATAAAAGTTGGACGCACAACAAGTCACAACAAATGAAAAATACATACATAGTTCAACAGTACTGGGCCATCGACCAATAGGATCAGGTATATGTAAAATCAATCCTTATTAGGAAAAGTAATCTGCAAACAAATAAATAGAATCATGGCGAAAACGGAAAAACTGCCAAATACAGTAGAAACTGACGAATTTAAATATAATTTTAATGCCCCCTTTTCGACAGTTTCTGAATAATCATGTCCTGAATATCCCTAAAATCAAAAGATGCCCAATTGCCCTTAGATTGGTTAAGATTAATCTATGAAAATAGGTTTAGAATAATACGGCAACAAACTTGTACAGAAAAATAGGCCGTTATTATTTAAAAAATGGCTTTTACAAAGGTTTGACCAGAATTCTGGTATTTGTTCGGATGATGGAAATTTTCGTGTCGTGCGTGAGTGTGTCTGAATACAGTATATTTACACACATTAATAACAAAATATAAAAGGCACTTAACTAGCACAAAACATAGCAGTTCTTTCCTAAATTCACGAAGTCCACATATATTTATTAATCATGGGAATTCTAGATATTGTCAAGCCCGGAGTTCTTCTAGGTGATGATGTTACCAAGGTATTTCAATACGCCAAGGACAACAAATTTGCCATCCCCGCAGTAAACTGTACTTCATCGTCCACAGTCAACGCTGTGTTAGAGACCGCTGCCAAGGTCGGTTCCCCAGTTATCATTCAATTTTCAAACGGTGGTGCCGCTTACTACGCAGGGAAGTATGTCGATAACAAGGACCAGAAGGCTGCCATTCTAGGAGCTGTCGCCGGTGCCAAGCACGTTCACGCCATAATGGGTATATGGTGTACCCGTCATGGTACACACTGATCACTGCGCTAAGAAGCTTCTTCCATGGGTTGAGGGTTGCATCGCTGCTGGTGAACAACACTTCAAAGAGACTGGTGAGCCGCTTTTCTCATCTCACATGTTGGATATGTCTGAGGAACCCCATGAGGAGAACGTAGGTAAGGCCGCCGAGCTTCTCACCCGATTAACTCCTATGGGTATGACCCTTGAGATGGAGATCGGTATTACTGGTGGTGAGGAGGACGGAGTTGATAACTCAAACGTAGATGCTTCTAAGCTATATACTACCCCTGAGGATATCGATCTTGTATACTCTACACTTTCTAAGATCTCTCCCAGATTTAACATCGCCGCTGCTTTTGGTAATGTGCATGGTGTTTACAAGCCCGGAAACGTTGTCCTAAAGCCTTCAATCCTAGGTGACTGCCAAGCCTACATTAAGAAAAAGCACAACAAAGAGGAAAAAAACCCATGCTTTTTCGTGTTCCATGGTGGTTCCGGTTCTACAGCCGAGGATATCTCGGAGGCTCTTGAGCACGGTATCGTCAAGATGAACATCGATACCGATACCCAGTGGGGCTACTGGAGTGGACTCCTCAACTTCTATAAAGAGAACGAGGCCTACCTTCAGGGACAAATCGGAAACCCCAAGGGACCCGATGCCCCTAACAAGAAGTATGTTGCTATTTTCATCCACTTTAGGCTATTCAGATAACAAAAATCATCTTAATGGCGGTTTTTACTGTTTTTCAGGGTGTTTGCTTGCAGCTAATTGATCTTGTTCTTCTCACAGGTATTATGATCCCCGTGTCTGGGTACGCGCCTCCGAGCAGGGTCTTATTGATCGACTGGAGAGGTCGTTTAAGGAGCTTAACGTATGTCGCCAGTCCGTATTGGAAATACCCTTTTTTCGAGGGGTGAATGCCCCGTATCCAGCTTATTATACTCTCTTATTGTATATATTTTTTCGTACATGGTTGACTTATTTATTATCGCATGTCTTTTCCATATACAGTGCATGAACCGTAACTAAAGCATCGGATCAAGAAGTGGATGCTTCAGGGCGACTATAGTGACGTCGTTCTGATAGCAAAATAATAAAATATGAATTCGATTGTAAAATATTCGATTACGTTGTAGTTTACTCGAGCGTTCGCTGTTTCTTGCTACCGTTTGATTCTGCTCGAAGTACCTATGTTTGCTTGCGTGAACATTATAGTATATTGAAATTTAATTTCGTGAGTTGGTTTGTTTTGAAAACTATGCAACCTAGAAACATATTTGGGGGAGAATTATGTTGAACATATTCTACAAGGTGGCTAATCGACAGTCAAGAGTATGTATTCTACGAGATTATTCATCATTCGCGGGACCACCCATTATACCTGACTCATGACGCTGTTAACAACTACCTTGCCATCCGAAATACGATTCGACATTATCGTTATTCCTGTCAGAATATATTTGCATTTATGTTACAATATGTGGCACGACGTGCTAATGAATTCTGGATACATTGATAGAACTCGCTTTCCGAACATTTCATTAGTGCTCATATTAGGGTACAATGCGTAAAAATGCACCTTGATTTCTAACCCTTTTTATATATATATATATGAATATTAAATTCTGTACCTGCACGTATATATATATATATATATATATGATCATATACATATATATATTATATATATATGATTATATATATATATATATATATATATATATATATATATATATATATATATATATATATATATATATATATATTTATATAATCTATATATATATATATATATATATATATTATATATATATATATATATACATATATATATATATATGTATTATATTTGTTTTTTTTAGAATAGTTTATCAAGCCTCCCACCCAATAAGTGTACATGTGTTTTAAACTGGAAGACTCTGGCGTAGCATTGAGATTTCTCGTTGAGGTGGAGAAATTTGCATCAAAGTTATCCCTACCAAGGTAGAACGATTCGGTATGGATAAAAAACCCTTCAGCCTTTATATATATATATATATATATATATATATATATATATATATACATATATATATATATATATATATATACATACATATACATACATATTCATAAACATACACACACGCACATATATATATGTATACACACACACATATATTTTTTATATAACACACACACACTCTCTCACACACCCCACCCAATCACACACACACATAATACACAAATACATGTATATTTATATAAATACATACA
>LUCW03000297.1:142500-148858 GCA_001586965.3 Sphaeroforma sirkka | reverse complement strand
GGTTGATTAATTGATGTATGCCTATCCAAGAGAATGTTTGCAACACAATTTATGAAATACACACTATCATCTGTATCCAAATGAGAGAACGCCATGATTAAGTACACTTGTATAACCGCAACACAAATCACGAAGCTTGTAAGTTCATTACTGATACATACACTTGATAAATTGAGTGTGTGCTCGTTTCAGTATTGTGGTCGCAACACTTGGCGAGTGCCATGTTTTGAGCGCCATAACCATCCCACTACTGCAGACAATACCGCATCCAGACACAGTTTCAATTACGCATATGTGCTGTTAGTAATTACATGAGCAATCTGTGAAGCAAGTGGAGATGTACTAAAACATAGTGAATATATATCATCTGATACGATACCTTGAAGTTGTATGGTATGCTGTCTTTCAGCGCAGGCGAAAAGATGGACTTGACCAACATGATGGTTGTTTGTGATCAAGATCCCTGATCTATAGACTTGGCCTACTGTAATTCTATTTCTAGTAGCATACGATACCAGCTGTATTACATTAGCAAGCTCGTTGGAAACAGCTACTTGTGGGGAACCCCGTCTAATACACACCAACAACGCGATGTGCTGTATTTGTTTTGAAATGCTTTTCATGATAATCGGCTGCAGAGTTCGTATCATCGGCGTTCGGACGTATAGTCATTAGTCATTGGTATGGGTAGTATCCAATCAAAAGGCAAGGCCCGATCACTTTCTGATGATATGATGTACGATGAACCCCTGTTTAATTTTCAGAAGGCTATGGAAATTCGCATAAATAAATGAATGCTCTCTTGTGATCTGAGTGCATCAGTCATGTCAGCAGCGAATATGAAACAATTCCTCTTTCAACAGTCCACTCTCCCTCTCGTTCTATTTAAAAATACTACAGAGAGAAGCGAGGTAGAAGTACAGCAGCAGTCACAACAAAGACACTAATTTGAGCAACCAACGTGAATAAACGTTTTGGGGTTGTCTCACACAGGCAGCTGCTTATTTCATTTTATTGTGTGGAATTAATAGACAACAGTAGCCTATAAACATCAGAAATAGCGCAAGCGAGAAGGCCCCCAGTGCTGTAGAATCATATTAGTAATTTCTCATTCACATCCACACTTGATACAGTGCTTCAACAAGGTTGGAAACCATGTAATGCAAGTATTGCAATATACAGCAAATCAGAGCCTACATATGCATACATAGCTTCTTAGAGAGGACGAGGAGTCGGCTATGTTAATATGATTATATACCATGACCCTCTTTACTAGAGAGAGTGTATGAAGAAAGAGAAATATGGAAAGCGAAGTAAAGATATGGCTGATTGTACTGGCGTCTGAATGATCGTACAATTTTAAATGCACGAAAGAAGCACTGACTTCCTACTAAACTGTACGGATCCTAAAAATATTAACTATCTGATAAACGGTAATAAACCCTCTGAAGTCTGAAGGCCTAAAGCCTATGTATGCGAAAACGTCAATAATCAAACCGTTTGCGTTAAACTTTAACACAACAATACGAACCAGGCTACCAGCTGATTTTGAATATGAAGAGCAGGTTTCCTGGCCGATAAACGTTATAAAAAAGGACTATATAAAATAGCCGAATAAAAAGTTACACGTTTTTACTCTTCCGTCTCTGATTCGTATTCATTATACTAACGTGATTAGGCTACCACTTCAGGCCTCATCCGTGTCCCGGCTATCCGAGAATTTCCTAATTGACCAAGCGTAGTTGTTAAGGTCATTTGTAATTGACCTACACTTGTTGTTTTAACCATATAAGGGCCATGCCTGTGTGGCTTTTTATAATAATGCATTCTTGCAGGTGCCTGGCCAGGCTGGACTGTGAAGGTGACTGCCGGCAGGCGGCCACTCCGACCAGTGTCATTTGAACCGTTCTTCTAACCCATAGCATTCATCGTTTTATTTTCAGAAGACTATGCCTTATTATGGTTCTCTCACTTTCAACTCATGAATTTATATATATATATATATATATATAAAAGTTATCAATATATATATAGCAGCTAATTAATCTAGGTCAGTTTGTAGAGAGTCATAATATATATAGACAACATGCCGAGAGGAGACGTGTCGCAACTTACCGGCCAGGATGCCGCTACACAGCAGAAACGCTTGGAAGCTCTTAATGGCACCAATGGTAAGACATACTCGAAGCGAAAATAAAGTGTAAATTTCAACACTTCTACACTCACGCAAGCTGATGTGAAACATACTTCAACGATATATATATATATATATATATATATATATTGATGTATGCATGTATGTATGTATGTATGTATGTATGCATGCATATATATATATATATATATATATATATATATATATATATATATATATATATATATTTATATATATATGCACAGAGATGTGCGTCGTTGTACCGAATACGTGGTAAATCGCTGGTTTGCATAATATCATTGCCGACTTTCGGCATGTACAATCTGTTCATTTTAAAACGTACATTTATATATATATATATATATATATATATATATATATATATATATGTGTGTGTGTGTGTGTGTATGTATGTATATATGTATGTATGTATGTATGTTTTTTTATATATATATATATATATATATATATATATATATATATATATATATATATGTCTGATAAGACATACACATCCATTCATATCTACGTTCGGATTTGCGGTAATACTCAATCGTGAGGCTATTGGTTGTTTCAGGTAGACGATTGTATAGAGTATTTGCCATGTTTTATGGCATGCGGATCGCCGTCGTATATAATGTTTAACCACGGCAAACGTTTTTTTTAATTGCATATTTATTTTTACATCTATCTATATATATATATATATATATATTTATATATATATATATATATATATATATATATGCGTCCGTTTGTGTGTGTGTGTGTGTTTATATATAGATGTATGTGTTTACTATACGTATACCGCCGAGCAGTCCATAATAGTATTCTTACGCTCACCCACTTCCTCGAACATCCTTCAGCCCTGATCATCTCCGGATCCAAATGTGTGCAGTTCATGAGTGAAAACATGAAGAACCAGTTTAGGTGGATGCTGGAACAGGGGGTCAAAACCTACTGTGTCTTCCACACAAAGGATCATAACATCTACAAAATCATGACTGACGATAAGCTGTACACTGAGGCGATTATTGCAGACATGGACGGAGAGGATGCGGCTAAGAACATTGCGGAGGTGGCCAATGTATGTCGGTGGAAACATTTATATATATATAGTTTTGTATGTATGTTCGGCTATCATGTATGATATATCTATGATGTCTGGGTTCCGTATCTGTTTTGACTCCACCTAAACCATAGAGCTACTATGCTATGATGTGTGTTGCTGTCATTTCAGTTGTGTGCGTTATAAGCCGTATGTACTTCCTGGACTGCGTTCATCTGTCTGATACTCTTCGTTTGAAATGACCGTATAAATGAAGTCCCGTATGTACACATATCTACAGAGTATTATATTGTCGTTGAATCCATTCTGTTCATCGTAGAAGCATTCATCATGAATTTCTATGCCTGCTTAGGAGTCAGAGCCTGTCTTTACTATCAAGTATTGTCAGTTGGTGTCGCTTCCTGTGTAGGGTTCACGGTGTGCTATTACTCAAGCAGTCCTCGTACCAAGTATGTTTTGTCCTGCTCTTCAAAACGCTAATATAAATACATCTTAGATATATATGGCCTTTTGGAAGTAGTAGGTGTATTTGGTCTCTGTGGCCATGTACTATACTACAACATTCAGATAGAAATACATCCAAGGTATATATGGCCCTTTGGAAGTAGTAGGTGTATTTGGTCTCTGTGGCCATATACTACACTATTACATGCAGATATAAATACATCCAAGATATATATGGCCTTTTGGAAATAGTAGGTGTATTTAGTCTCTGTGGTCATGTACTATACTACAACATGCAGATAGAAATACATCCAAGGTATATACGGCCCTTTGGAAGTACTAGGTGTATTTGGTCTCTGTGGTCATGTACTATACTACTACATACTGATAGAAATACATCCAAGATATATATGGCCCTTTGGGAGTAGTAGGTATATTTGGTCTCTCTGGTCATGTACTATACTACTATATGCAGATAGAAAAACATCCAAGATATATATGGCCGCTAAGAAAGTAGTCGCTGGAGCAACACGTCCTCGAGATAGAATAGTTTTTGTCCCGAGACCTTTTCCGAAGGGCCCTGGACATACACCCACCCACTGAAGCATACACCTGAAATTTGTTATACAGGGCCTGGGTATCAAGTTCGATGGGGTCTATTCGCCATACGAGCACAACCAACCGTTAGTAGGCGAGATGTCTGAGCTTTTGAGCGTCCCAGGCAATCCAGCAAAGGCCTACCGAATCGCTAGAGATAAGCACTTGACACGTGAAGCTCTCGCTGCTGCTGGCCTCAACACGCCTAAGTCGTGTGAGATCAATGATCTACAGGGTATGCCATACAGAGATTTATGATAATGTATATATTTTGGTGTCTGTGTGTATGCATATATAAATATATATATATTGGTGGGTGGGTGTGGATAGTTTGTAAATATAAATATATATATATATGTGTGGGTGGGTGCTTATATACATAAAAATATGTGCGTGGGGGTGAGTGTATGTATAAATATGAGTGTGTGTGTTTGTGTGTATACCTGACTATATTCTAATGGAGTAGAACCACTGGAGATACAAAATCCTGGCCGCCGCTTGTCTCGCTAGAGCCAAGTCGTGTGTGGTCAGTGACCCACAGGGTACCCCTTTGAGGATATATTATATTTCAAGTTGTGGCGTATATATATACAAATATATATATATATATATATATATGTATATATATGTATTATGGGTGTGTGAGTATGTCAGTATACAATAACAAGTGTTTGTAAGTATCTCAGTGTACTGCTTGTTTCGTAGGCTATATATTTCGGGCAGTCTCCGTCCATTCCCTTGCTTCATACAGGTACGCCTATCCACTGCCGAGACGTTTAACTAGCCTCATTCAGCAACATCGAATCCCAGTAATTCAATATCTCGACACTCTACTGCCTCAAACCCTAAACCCTATAACCCTAAACCCTTTGCACCTCAGAGGTCCAAAACGCGGCGGATAAAGTAGGGTTTCCCATGATTGTCAAACCAAAAGCCGGGGCAGCCTCTCTGGGAGTGTACCGAGCCGATAGTGTGCAAGAGTTAGCTACGCACGTGGCGTCTATACTGGAGACCCTCAGAACCACGGACGACCTCAGCTACAACCCCGGAGTCTTCGGAGCGCTGGTGATGTGTGAGCAGTTTATCCAGCCACACCCTGACATACAGCACTACTCGGCTGAGGTATTCTGTGTTTGCATATGCTTGGTGACTATAGGGTGTGTATGTTCATATATATTGATTTGGGATTTAAGGTTTAGGGTTTCCTCGACAGTGGTATCCTGTGATTACATATGCCCGGTGACTATAGAACGTGTATGTTCACGTATATTGACCCGTACCCTCTACGACTTCATGCGTCATCCTGGCTCACGCCCACCTCTTGTCGTCTAACTCTCTGAACTTGCGCAGACGCACATCTGCATTTAAAATACACGTATAGATACCCGCATACATAACCTACATCACCTATGTCACACTCGCATCAGTACTCATGCTGCATTCTATGTAGGTGGACAATGATCTGCTGTACTGGAATGGCGAGTGTGTGTATGGATCGGTCACGGACAACTGGGCTAGCAAGCCCCCATACTTCCTGGAGACCTGCGAGCAGCACCCCTCCCTACTGCCACCCAAGATGCAAGAGGAGATGCTTCAGGTATATACATAGTGGAGTATGCGCAGTTGTATATGTTTGAATGCCTGAGTAGGAATGAGTGTATGCATGCATTAGGTGTGGCCTATATATCTGTGGGCGTGTGTGTTTATGAATTCTTTTTTATGTTTTCATGTACAAATATATATATATATATATATGTGTGTGTGTGTGTGTGTATGTATGTATGTATGTATGTATGTATGTATGTATGTATGTATAAATATATATATATATATATATATATATATGTGTGTATATATATATATATATATGTGTGTGTGTGTGTGCGTGTTTGTATGTGTATGCATGTATGTATGTACGAATATACGTATATACGTATATACGTATAGGTATATATGTTTTAGTATACATATATATTGTCCAACGGTAAAGAAGCATTCAATCAAAAGAAGATTATTCTAATAAAGGTCACAATTACCTTCACAAGTGGTATTGAACACACTCTGACTGCCTATGTGAATATCTACAAAGTTCG
>LUCW03000297.1:122500-140000 GCA_001586965.3 Sphaeroforma sirkka | reverse complement strand
TTATTCTATCGTAATTCTCACCTGATGAGCCAATTTCACCACATGGACCTCCTCCATTCCAAATTTTAGTAGGAAAATACAAACCTGTAGTAAGTCCATAATCTGGTTCGGTTCGGTGCCTGGTAGTTCGACAGGCAGCAACTGGTATTTCCTTTTTCAAGTAGAAGCACGTGCCATAGAAGCCTCAGTTCAAATTGTAGGATGACAAGAATTTATTTACCAATTTTAGAATAGAGAGAGAAAAAGAGAGCGCACGTTCCTCCCTGCAGAACTGCAAAGTTACTGTACCAGATTATGGACTTTATCATAAACTTCTAAATTAGAACAGAATGCTATGATGCCCTTCAGGTTTGAGCTATATGTATAATATATATATATATATATATAAGGAATCGAGAAGGAATGGAGAAGGTCAATTTAGTGAAATGTCAGTCCTTGGTACAATACAGTGGCTGTTGAATGCAGATATCTCATTCTTGTTTGTGTTGTGTATCTATTCCAATCCCATAACAGTACATCTGAGCTCAGAAGCTGCTCAAGTGACCATGGTGTAGATCGCCGATATGACTTGGTCACCCATCTGAATGGGGTGGATCATAATTGTCGGTCGAATATGACGAGACAAAGCAACTTCTTAGGAGCGGAGGCAAATGGGTCAGGAGTTAGGACAGATAGAATACCATCGGGGCAAAGCAACTCCTTACGAGGGGCTGTAAATGGGTCTGGAGTTAGGACGGATAAACCACAACCGAGAGCTTGATTAATTAAAGAGATTGGGACTGTTGCACATGGCTGTGAGCGTCACTCGTGGCCTCACATCTGTGTGACGTTCGAGTGAGAGAGAGATATAGAAATGGGTATGTACATGCACGGTATATTCTCCTGCTGTGTACGCTCTTAAGTGTAAAGGGCATCCAATTGTATGAGCATATCACACACATCACACCAGATTGGGAGAGAGAGGTATAGAGTATGAACACATCACACACATCACACCAGAGTGTGAGCGATATATATATATATATATATATATACTATGAGCACATCACACACATCACACCAGATTGGGAGAGAGAGATATATACTATGTACCCATCACACATATCACACCAGAGTGTGAGCGATACACTATGAGCACATAACACATATCACACCAGATTGGGAGCGAGATATATAGACTATAAACACATCACACACAATACACAGAGTGTGAGCGATATATATATATATATATATATATATACTATGAACACATCACACACATCACACCAGAGTGTGTGAGAGAGATATATAGACTATGAGCACAACACACACATCACACCAGAGTGTGTGTGAGAGAGATATAGACTATGAACATATCACATACATCACACTAGAGACACATGGGCAGGTTTTATGGCTATAAGGTTTTGGTGTATTGAATCATAGATACACTTCCATCGGGGCTGGGCATTCGTTTGCTAGCCTTCTTCGCCATCCGTCTTGGCAAACGATTATTGACTTTTTTTTAATTCCTGCTCTGCCTTCAGGTGGTAAAACATGGGCGAGCCTGTGTGTACATGTGCGTGTACAAATGTGTGTACATGTTTGTGTACATGTATGTTCACATATGTGTGTACATGTATGTTTACATATGTGCGTACATGTGTGTTTATATATATGTTTACATATGTGTGTACATGTGTGTGTACATGTTAGTATACACTGTCTACAGGTTTACTATGAAATACACAGGGGGAATGAAATACCGAGCGTGTCGAACTAAGGCCCTTCGACTCATCACGCATAAACTTGTCCCGCTGTCTATCTGTGGCATTCTCAGCCACAAAGCAACACACACCAGAGAAAATGCTACTTCACTGGACACTACGCTGTAGCACATACAGAGTCATTAGACCACTCATTCTTGATCATATATATTATATATATATATATATATAATATATATATATATATATATATATATATATATATATATGTATATATATATATAGCTATATATATATATATATATATATATATATATATATATATATATATATATATATATATATATATATATATATATATATATATATATATATATATATATATTATATATATATATATATGTATATATATATATATATATATATATATATATATATATATATATATATATATATATATATATTTATTTATCTATATCTATATCTATATCTATCTATATCTATATATCTATATCTATATCTAAATCTATATATATATATGTATGTATATGTATATATATATATATATATATATATATAAATATCTATATATATATATATATATATGTATTTAAGAATCAGTAAATACATAGTGTGTGCTACTTCACTGGGCACTACGCTGCAGCACATACAATGCCATTCATAGTTGGATCATATACATATATACACCATTGCAACGGACAGATAAAAAAGAGTATACACATCTATGTCGAACAGTTCAGATCCCATACATTAGGCTAAACCCCAAAACCCTAAAACCCTAAAATACATTGTGATTGGTATTGTAACCCTATTAGAGTGGGGTGTTTTAATAGATAGCAAGCACATCCGTGTGTGTTACGTAACAAAATGTGCTATTCCGTCTGCAACAGAGGCAGTATGTTGCATCTGGTTTGTACTGTACCCCTGGCAGAGTGGGATATTGAATAAAAACAAAGCACAGACACCGTAGCCCCTACACCGCTGGTATATATATTTATATATATATATGTATATATATTATATATATATATAGATATATAAATATATATATATATATATATATACCCCAAATACAGTGCACATCCAAACCACCCGCAATGCTCGAGCTATTCCAGTTCGAGAAGAGCCATCATACTGCGTGTGGCTGGTGCGTACGCTGGTAGCGGCCGTTCCGGTGATAATGGCGCAAAAACCAACGGCTGAAGCTCTCCGTTGTCTCTCTGGGCCGAGAGTGTATTATGCGCACTCGACGGATCGCCATAGATAACCCCTTTTGTTGTTTTGTGGGTATGGTGTGTATTTGTGTGTGTACGGTTGCCATGGTTACCCTCTGTACTCCGTTGACAATTCGGTACGTCGTGCGTTTGGGTATTGGCTTGAGCAGGGGTGTGTGGTAGGCCTAGGTAGACCTCGTCGTGCAGAGCGAGGTGTGTCGTGGATACCTTTTCGCTGTGTTTGGGTGTCACTGCCCACTTGTGTTTGTCCTCCTTTCGGCTGTAGGTGCCCTGTTCTCCCTTGTGATGGGTACGGAATAACTCTTTGGCATCACTAGGGTCGGTCTTCTTTGGGGTTTGTCGGTGGTAATGCGATGGCTGCTCCAAGCTAAACGTGTCTGTGTGTGGCATATAATGAAAACGCAGTAGATTCTTGAGACGTTGTGGTCAGACGGACCCTAGCTATAATAAAACGGATACCAGCTCTATCAAAACTGATACCAGCTACAGATACCAGCTACAGTATAACTATTAGGTATACACGTTCAGCTGAACCAATGCAGATCCTATACATCCAAACGCGCAGGTTCTGCATGTAAGTGTTGTGTGTGATTCATAGGAAGTAATGCAGTGGGCTCCATCCAAGCGCGCAGGTTCTTCGTGTAAGTGTTGTGTGTGATTCATAGGAAGAAATACAGTAGGCTTCATCCAGGTGCGCAGGTTCTTCATAGAGGTGTTATGTGTGATTAAAAGGGTTTAGGGTTTATAGTGAGTTTGCGTTTCCCTATTCGTGAAGTATGGCTTGCCGCCACTTTGGCGCTGTTCTTCGAGTTTGCATACTCGCACATGCGTTGAGTGTGTCGATGTTTACTTATTTTTATCGTTTGACCGTACAGGGCGTTATCTAGCAACACGCACTAGCCACCACCGGCCAATATCCGAGTCCGTATACGTACACACAAGAAAGGCGTATATCATGACTGTGTCAACTGATATGCGTCTTTCCTCCCAGCGTGCACAGGTACACACCGACGCCTGTACTGTAGGTCACACACTCCAGACAGCAATCATCTACTCTAATAGCCACACACATATGCCTAGGGTTTTAGGGTTATGGCAATGGTTCACCAAGGCCACTACATCGACACACGCGTCGCACACGCACACATACACTCACCCCCCTGTGGCGCATGTAGCAGTCGTCGCTGCCTCTCACTGGCAGTGTTCACCAACACCTCACTCTCCAGTGGTGTGCTGCCCGTAGCATCGTCTTCTCTCGGCCAGATAGCCACGCTTATAGTATCCGCAGGGCAGGTGTGCCCCTGAGAGGTCCGTCTTGCGTCTCTGTATCTCTGTGCTTTTACACAGTCTAGCTCTCGCAGTCGATCGACGTGTTGTTGAGCGAGATGTTCCATCTGAACTCTTTGGGGAGCGAAGCGTGTGCAGTGAGTGCATACGGTTAATGCATGTGTGCTACGTACAGCAGTACTACCGACATCTCTGCACGTATGTATGTACGTATGTGGGTAGAGAGAACGCGCACTCGATGGTGTACGTGCGTGATACATCATCGACGACATGACAGATACACAGATCAGAGGCATATCTCATGGAACGTCATGGACAAATACTTACGAAATGTTCTATAGCTTGAATTAGTGATAGGCAATCCAAACTACACCACCACCCATCTAGAACACCCTACGTGCGATAGGAGACAGAGACGATGGATTCAAAAACGCACTCGTGTGCCAATAACATTGACAAAGGAGATGCCACTGTTGAAATAGATATGGAATATATCACCTTTAGGGAAAAATCAAGATAAAAACAACCACATACATATATGTGCATACACAAACAATATATATATATATATATATATATATATATATGTGTGTGTGTGTGTGTGTGTGCATATATATATATATATATATATGTGTGTGTGTGTGTGTGTGTGTATGTATATGTATATGTACATATAGATATCTAAAATTGATCTGGGCGTCTGTACGAATATATAAACATGTGTGTTTATATATACATATATATATTCATATACGTCAATACAAACTTAATCTCGCCTGCGTGGTAGCATGGCACTGTTTAGATGACTATATACACTATATTCCATCCCTAAACTAACATAAGGCAGTTTTCGCACCCACCTTAGTAGCTGTACATCATGTGACATAGTTTTACTCCTCCTAATCTGTGCTGCATACTGCTTGCTGGTGGCCGTCAATGAGCTTGTGAGAGCCTGCAGTCTCAGCTGTTGTGACGATGGGCGAGAAACAACTGCAAACTTCAGAGATCTCACTAAAACGTTCAATGTATGGACATCAGCATAGGCTAGTCATAGTTTAATATAGGTTCATCAACGCTATGTGAGTGGCATGTCTCATCAACGCTATGTGACTGTCATATCTGGTGATGTAGATTCGATAATCTGCTTTAGCTCTACTTAACTCCATGTGATTCTATCAGCGTTGACGTTGCATAATTCGATATGACCCCACCGTCACTATGTGTACAAAGGCGGTCATAAATATAGACGTTGCCTAGGATGGTACATCTCTGTGTGATCAACACATAAATGATACACTTGAGTTGCTGAGATGGCATATGCGCGTAGTCCATACATATATAAAGCACGCGGGTAGGTTGAATGGGTATGTCGTTAATACTGTACCGTCCTAGTCGGCATTTGACAATCGTGAGACTTCCACAATTCAGTATGAGATTGTGTGGTCATTTAGAGCTGCATTATCATGTCACCGTTGGTGAATGAAGAGTATGCGTTATAGAGTGTCAGTAGCTGATGTGTTTACTATATACAAGCATACGGTGCCTATCACATCGTACGCATCAGCCAGACCAGTACAGTCCTTATGATCTAACTCGCATTGGTGTGTGCACACCAACGTTCGTAGAGCCTCGTGTTTATATACAATCAGCAACAACTATTAACCTACGAGTCTAGTTCTAATTGTTAGCAGCGGTTTCAGTACTGCATGCGAAACTAATATTGCCAAATATCTTTTACTATTCGTCAGTGAGATCCACTACTCGTACCTGAGACAACTTCACAGCCTTCGTATCTGTTTCATCTGCTATTATCTTATTGTTGAGGATAAGCTTTAGTGCCACACGTTGCTGGGTCATGGCTGCTTCTAGCCGCACATGCGCTGCATCCTTTTTTTGGGCTCCATCTTGCTTCAATCTGAAACTTCTCAGGGCAACAAAAATCATTAAATCTCCGGGTCACCGAAGCTCACTCGTACTTTCAATCCAGAAGACCTGCTCGAGGTACTCTTGTCTTAGTGGCTAGTACTGTCGTATAGGTGAAAGGCATGTGTACACAAACAAGTACAGCCCACTATACTCACATCCTTCAACAGTCTACTTGTCTGTGAGATATGCCGTCTTGATTCCGTATTTGAGATTTAAAAACAATAAAAGCCGGGTAATGTAGCTGGTAACTTGCTATTAAAAGCTGATGAGAGTGTAACTGCATATCATATGACATATGTATGTTGTATTTGTGCACAACTACTCTATGAATACATACTGTACAGTATCCATCCTGGCCTTCGGCGGCTTCGTCTCTATTTACATACTAATAATAGCGACAGAGATTAGAGAATGCTGCCACAACAATGTTGGGTTTTGGCCAACAACTTTTTTATTTCTCTAAAAAAACAAAATATAAAACAAACAACTGTTTGGGAAATTCTGGGGTGGGCCCGAATGCGCGATAAGGGGTTTTTTTACAGTGCGAATGTACATATTTATATTTGCTTTATTTTAATAAAATTTAAATAAAATGTATTATATATGAATAATTTGGCTTTTATTCTTTTTTATGAATGAACGATGTTTTGGCTTTTTTTTTTCATATCATATTGTCAATATTTTTTACACCTAAATTAAATTTGCATTCTTTTTCTCCTACATTTCCATAGCCTTCTACATTGAAACAAAATTTGGCTTTTTTTTCGTTTAGTTTTTATAGAAAGAGCCGGTGATGTTAACTGATAGAGCGATGCGCATAGCAAATTAAAAAACGGAACAGCTGTGTTCAAATTTCAGGCGGCTATGAGCTGTGGCATTTTGGTTTTTCGTTGCCACATTCGAAAATGAGTGAATAGTATGACTGTTATGCTGAGAATAATGGAGATTATTCATGATACATACGAACATCGCATTAGTGATTGCTGATTGCTGATTGCTCACAGAGTCACAGCCTCGAGTCAAGGCCCACGCGCATCTATTTGTCACAATCAATGTATAATCGTGAGCGAAGATGTATTGGCATCGAACTTGAAGATCGAGGTTGATAGACGAATATGACTGTCTATTGATGGCACTCCTACATCACCCAAATATATGAATAGTATGAGAGGTATTGATAGTATTTAGTCGACTAGCGCTTTGACTCATAAGTATACGGACGTCATATCATACACATCATTTCATAATTAAAAGACTTGTGGACAGTTCACCAACGCCTCGTAATAACATCGATTAGATATGTCGAAAACAGTAGGCCACTCGCCTGCCCAGAGAAATTTGCCGTTTGAGAACAGCTATGCACCGAATCAACCTCTGAGCCGTGGTTTCAGTCATAGAGGCTCCATGTCATTGATTGACGAGGTAGAATACAGATTTGACCTATTGTATACATCTGGCTTGTTTATTGATTGTTTATGAACATATTTTTTATTGTTTTTTATTGTATGTGAAATCCATACATGCATATATATATATATATATATATATATATATATATATATATATATATATATATATATATATATATATATATATATATATATATATATATATATATATATATATATATATAATATATATATATATATATATATATATATATATATATATATGTATATATATATATATATATAATATATATATATATATATATATATATATATATATATATATAAATATATATATATATATATAATAGCCATGATTGATGATGATGATGTTGTGATGATATTATATATATGTATATATATATGTTATATGTATATGTACGTATATACGTGTAACAATATGTAATAATATATGTATTACGCATATGTATATATATGTGTATAATATAATATTATATATAATATTAATATTATTATATAATAACAATAATATATGTATGTATTATATTGGCATATATATATGTGATGATGTGCGTGATGATTGTGATGATGTGCATGAATGTAGTATGATTGGCGGACATACACATGTATGTATGCATACATATGTATGTGTATATATATATATTATTATATGTATTATGTATATATATATATAATATATATGCATTTGAAAATATATATGTTTGTTAATAATAAACTTTTTGTATATATATAATATATTATTATATATATATATATATATATATATATCACCCAGATCTATGTTATTACACACACCTCCTACACCAATATATATATATGTATATATATATATTGATATATATTATATATTGATATATATATTGACATTATATATATATATATATGTATATATTATATACATATATGTATGTATGTACATATGTATATATATATAAATATATATATATATATATATATATATATATATTGATGATGATGATATTGTGTTGTGTGCGTGCGTGTTGTTGTGTGTGCGTGCGCGTGCGCGTGCGTGCGTGTGCGTGCGTGTGTGTATGTGAGCGGATGTGGGTGGATGTGTGGGTGGGTGGGTTGTGTTTTATGTATATGTGTGCCTATATATATATATATATGTATATATGTATGCATATATATATACATATATATATATATTGATCTTTATCTTATATATATATTATATATATATATATATATATATATATGAATGTATGTATGTATGTACGTATGTATGTATTATGTATGTGTATTATGTATCATACATATATATATATATATATAAATTTCTATTTCTATTTCTATTTATGTATCCATATACCGCAGATATGCCTATATATATATATATATATATATATATATATATATATATATATATATATATTGATATTCGATTATATATATAATATATGTATATATATATATATATATATCATATATATGTATATATATATATATAATGATATGATGATGATGATGATTGATGATGATGATGATGCGTGATGCGTGTGTGTGTGTGCATATGTGTACGCGTGTGTTTGTTTGTATATATGTATATATATATATATATATGTATATATACATAATAATGTATGTATGCATATATATGTATATGTTGTTCATTATATGTATACGGCGTATGTATGTGTTTCCATGCGGGTTGGTTGCTTATAAAACATACATGTTTGTGCGCATATATTTATATTCATTTATATATATATATTGTATGTGTGTGTTGATGTGTGTGTGTGTGTTGTGTGTCTGTGTGTGTTGTTATTGTTATTGTGTGAGATATATCATCAGTATATATGTATATATATATAATGTATATATATATATTTATATATAGATATATGTATTTTTAAATAAATATATATATATATATGTATATATATGTATAGATATATGTACATATTAATTTATATATTTATATATATTTATACATATATATATAAATTGATACATATTATATATATATATATACTTATATATATATAAGTATATGTGTGCGCGTATATATATATATATATATAAGTTTATGTGTGCGTATATATATATATATATATATATATATATATATATATATATATATATATATATATATATATATATATGTGTGTGTGTGTGTTTCTGTGTCTGTGTCTGTGTATGTGTGTGTGTGTGTGTGCGTTTGTGTATATTTTTTTTGTGTCTACGTCTGTGTCTATGTTTGTGTCTGGGTGTTTAAGTGTTTGGGGGTGTCTATGTTTATGTGTGTTTGTGTGTGAGTGTGTGTTTTTTTGGGTTAGTTGTGTGTCTGTTACTGTGCTGTACGTTGTAATCGTACCATATCCCCTTCTCGTGTCCAGTCCAAACATATTGAATCTCGTCACACCTTATCTGATTGTAAGGTTCCATCTATCTCGTAAATTCTCTTCACTCAATTACAGTTCTGAGTATTATAATATACACGTGTTCACATGTATTGTCATGTTGCAATACAGGTGAAGGACCCCAGTATAGTCGTTTTCAGTGGTGGCACAGCCTTTAATGGAGTGTGTCGAGAGATGAGCAGGTTGTCAAACAACGTGGCGTATATTATGCCGGTATCAGACGACGGAGGCTCTACTAAGGAAATCATTCGAGTTCTTGGGGGACCCGCCATCGGTATGTTACACACATACGTGTGCTCAGTACTCACTACGTAGAGAAGTTGCAGATAGCTTCAAGTCTCTTTCCAGTGGACGGTGTATATAATTATCAATTCCCCATCGTCTGCTGCATACCGCCTCAGAGGTCTCAATTGAGTTTCATATCTATGTTACACACATGTGCTCAGTACTCACAAAGTAGAGAAGTTGCAGATAGCTTTAAGTATCTTTACAGTGGACGGTGTATAGAATTATCAATTCCCCATCGCCTGTTGCATACTGCCTCAAAGGTCCCAATTGAGTTTTATCTGAGGTTCGTCATATTTGTTTACAGCCCCTCCTCCGTCCAGGCCCATCTATGTTGCACCGAACGAATATAGTATCGTACCATAACAAAATACTACAGCAATCAGTGAACCATAACAAAGTACTACAGTTATCAGTGAACCATAGCAAAGTACTACAGCTATCACTGAACCATAACAGTACTACAGCTATCACTGAACCATAACAAAGTACTACAGCTATCACTGAACCATAACAAAGTACTGCAGCTATCAGTGAACTCTAACAGTACTACTGCAATCAGTGAACCATATCAAAGTACTACAGCTATCAGTGAACCATAACAAAGTACTACATCTAACAGGGAAACATAACAAAGTACTACAGCTATCAGTGAACCATAACAAAGTGCTACAGCTATCAGTGAACCATTACAAAGTGCTGCAGCTGTCAGTGAATCATAACAAAGTACTACAGCTATCAGTGAACCATAACGAAGTACTACAACTATCAGTGTGGTCCATAGTCACGTTAAAACGCCTCTGAAGAATCCTCGGCGCACATGATACCGCTGCAAATGACATGCAGAGAGCTCAAGCGGCACGTTTTGATAACAATACTGCGTTTGCATTACAGGCGATGTTCGTTCTCGATGTCTGCGGCTCAGTGACACCAGTACGTACGAGTCGCGTGCTGTGCAACGCATCCTGGGTCATCGGCTCACGAGCGAATCTAAAGCGTAAGTTGCGGATGGAACGTACGCTTGTGGTGTTGCTTGGCTGTATAACCTGTCATGGTGCTAATTGTGTGGGGTGTGTCGCTAGACAAGCCAGTGGTGTTGTGTAGTATTGTGACGGCCTACCCGCGTTTACACGGGTGGAGCATATCGCCAGGATGCTTGTAAAAAGAGATGTAGTACTACTATTCAATCGCGGTAGTATGTGCGATGGAGCATTCCACCTTCATTCATGAGACTGGAAACCTAGCCAATATCAATACTCTATGCTAAGGTATCATATCTTTCATAGGAACATTTGGCATGCTGGAGATCGACGTAATGCACCAAACGTTTATACCCTAACACTGCGTTGCACACCGTTTTATCCAGCACGCTTCCTTCACTTATATTTTTTCAGCGTATGTGTGTAGCATGTTGATACGAGGGATGGGAAACACAATGGACTAGCGCTCTAGTCTCAATCCCCTCCCATGTGCCAGTGTGTTGTGTGTGAAACGTATGCACATCCCACGCCTGACAGCGCCCCAGGCAGTTCATGAGTTCTATATTTCTTATAGACTATGTACGAGCCTAGTTTGTCACAGCTGCATAAATTCCCACAAGATGCGAGTCTTTTAGTACCCACTCTGTGCTGCGAATAGTACATTTACACATGGTAATGCATGGAGGTTGGCATTTGGATGTCTTTGCCTATTTAAACAACTACCTCACGTATACATAGCTCATCTGCAGCCTACATATTACATCACTCACGCTTGGCATGATTGTTTAAGCACGGCTGTATATCTGTTCTGTCGATCGTTGCAGGCTGGCGAGGGCCGAATTTTACACCGTGCTTGAAGGCGAGCACGTCGAGTGGGCTGGTATATCAGACTCGTACAAGCAAATCATCAAATCTTATTTAGTTAACTTCCATCAGGTAAAAGTCATCAAATCATATTTAGTTAAAACTTACACGAGGTAAATGTCATCAAATCATATTTAGGTTAACTTACACGGGGTTAAAATCATCAAATCATATTTAGTTGATATACACCAGGTATTGAACGTAGGCAGTGGACCGCATGGGATTGTACTCTGTTGCATATCGTTAACCGAGATGGTCTACATCGTATCTCTGGTTCTATTTGGTCACCGAGTATATCGTCGCATGCTCGATTGTAATCGAAGCCATTCTTTCAAACGACAATGATTCGTTGTCGCCTTCCCCAAATACGTATTTAAGGCCACATTCATAAGAAAGATGCACCGTGTTAGGTGCAATAGGCGGTGTCACGACAAGAATCTGTTTTGCAGGTGTTGTCATTGTTTGGTCCCATGTATATGTCTATCTGAGAAGGTTGAACTCGGATCGTGGGACAGGGCCGGTTTGCATGTATATGATTTCTAATTGGTACCTAACTGTCACCATATATATATATATAGGTATATATATATATACATATATATGTATATGTATATGTATACATATACATACAAATATATATATATATATATATATATATGTATATGTATATATATATATATATGTATTTATATATATATATAATATAATATAATATATTATATGTATATATATATATATGTGTGTGTGTGTGTGTGTGTGTGTGTGTGTATGTGTGTATTTATATGTATACTACAGAGACATGCACATACCTATCTCTAACAGAGTGTGGCGGTGGAAAAAAAACTGCAGTTTTGCACTGGTGAAGCCAACGATTAACACCGTTTGTATTGTAAGCTTAAATGGTAGTGGTGTGTTTATAGAACGCCAACACAATGTTGCGACGGTGGCTGTCCTGCTAAATAACAAACTTGCGAGTACCACACTATCGTTCATTCAAATACAAACGATATAAAGCTAAACGTATCTGCCCCGCCCTATTTGTATATATTTCCGGTGGAAAAAGAATATCTTAAAGAACGGCTTCGACAATGAACCATTCGACTACCGGAATGGCGCAATCGGGAACTTCTTCTTCACCGGTAGTCGTATTTTCTTCAGGTAAAGTTACCTATCTCAATACTACACAAGGTTTCATGCTGACCTTTGCCTCCCCTTGAAACAATCCACCTGCGACGTCTGCTAGTTACCTGTGTAGTGTTTATTTTTGAGTGGGTCACCTTCAACTTAACAACTGCTGTCTGGCACGCGTCTGGAATGCTATTCCCATTCTATATTTGAAGAGCTGAAATACATCAATACTCGTGCGCTACAGGTCCTTCAGTGTAATCTTTTCTTCTTCTAGTGTCCAAGCTTTCGCTAACCACGACCTTATTATCACTAATACCAACCCTTTATCTACCTACTCACTGACGTTCACATCTGTCTAAAACACTTTCCCATCACCACACCACCACCCAGGAGTATGGAGGCGGCCATCTTCCTGTACTCCCGTGTGAGTGGTATCCACGTGAACACAGCAGTTATCCCGTGCATACGCACCAACAGCCGGGTGGTGTTGGGTGCTGAGTGTATGGACGGTTCGGTTATCCGGGGTCAAAGTATGATCTCTCATCCCCCGCACGAAGCCAATAGCCAGTTGGTGGATAAGGATGACCACAGACCGCTGGAGTCGCCCATACGCCGTGTGTACTACATGACGAATGATGGATCGGGGCATAGCCAGCTGCATCTGCAGGTGGGTTGTGTTAGATGGTGCAGACTGATAGAGAGAAGTGATGCGCTGGTTGGTGGTAGCAAGTGAATGTCACTGGTGGGGGATGGAGAGCCATGTATGCATTCTGACATGTATGTATTTTCAGCAGTTGAACGGTGAATGGATGCATGCATTTTAAAATATCCTTGTTTTGTTTTGATTTTTTTATCTCTGTGTCTCCATGCTTGTGATGACAGACGTCACCGGTGCAGACAAAGCCATATATACGCGAATGCCGCATACAGTCGTATGTTCGTCCGCGTTCATTGTTTGTTCAGGGAGGTTAAAGGTCTGTCCATGTGCCAACCCTGCTACACTACGCGAAGCTGCAAAGGTGTGACAAGCGCTAACGATACCCATGACATGGCCTCGATGGTCTTACTAGGCCAACCCAGCGGCAACCAAACGGATAAACAAATGCCAAGCGTTGGTCTATGGCATGGGAAGCTTCTACACAAGCATCCTACCCAACTTAGTGCTGTGTGGGATGGGCAGTGCAATATCCGCCAGCGATGCGCCAAAGGTCTTCCTGGTCAACGGGTGTCTTGATAGGGTATGGCTATATATATAGATAGATAGATTGATTGATAAATTGATGGATATATATATTCTGTGGCTTGTTCGTGTGCATATTACGGGTGCACTACACAAGCATCCTACCCCTACCCAACTTAGAGTTGTGTGGGATGGGCTGTGTAATTTCTAATCACCGCCAGCGATATGCCAACGGTGTTCTTGGTCAACAGATGTCTTGAGGGGTTACGGTATTACATAGCTTGTGTATGTGAATAGCTCGGAACACTTCTACAAAAAGTATCTTCACCCTACTTGCCCGTATAGTAAGGGCAGTGTAATCTCCGCAAGGGACATCCTGCACCTGTTCCTCGTGAGTGGGTGTGTGGCCAGCTTAGATCAACACTGCGTAGTCGTACTAAAGGTGTTCGTATATGTCACCAATAGGTCAGAACTACTTGGCAGTTTGTGGAGATGTACTGTGAAGGCGCGGCCCACACCCTAGCGAGCGTATGATACTATACAGCTTAGAGCCTGAGTATATATAGATATAGTCCTTGCCTTAAAGATACAATCCGTGGCTTGATCTCTCTCCTATCGCATTATGCGTGTAAGACGACTCTGTGTCTTACCATGTGTGCACCTGCGCTCATTTTATGCTCATACCTCAAACACCCTGCAGGAAACATTCGGGATGACCGTTGCGGACATGATCACATCCATAGCAAACGCTCTCAATGGTGAGTCCTGGCTCTGGTCGATGGCACGTGCGAGCATGTGTGTTATATGTTGCTGACATTGTTCGAGTGCTTGGTTAGTACCCCTGCGGATAGATGATCGACAGCCTATTAAGTGGCTATACACCCAGACCTTATCTCTGGTGATGTCAGCCATGTGCCGCCTTATACTGGAGGTTCTACCCTCCTTAACAACCGTTTCTTGCTCGTGCAGGTATCGCACACACTACGAAGCTTAAGCCTGCACACCATAGGTATCGCACACACTACGAAGCTTAAGCCTGCACACCATAGGTATCGCACACACTACGAAGTCTAAGCCTGCACACCATAGGTATCGCACACACTACGAAGCTTAAGCCTGCACACCATATTTATCGCACACACTACGAAGCTTGAGCGTGCACACCATAGGTATCGCACACACTGCGAAGCTTAAGCGTGCACACCATTCCATAGAGCGTGGCGCACCCCGCTGTGATGCTTGTATCACTTCTTATGTCTTGGCACCAATTAAAATATATTCATGAACCCTTTATTAGGAAATTTGGGCAACGGCGAAGACCCTGAAGGCCTTGAAAATGAAGGTTCGGTGCACAGGAAAATACTGTCGCATCCCGTGAAGTCATATGTCACACACGTCCTGATACCAGAGAAGTCGACTGTGCCGGTAGAGGTTGAACAACTGAAGGTATGTACTATATATATAAAAACACCCGATTGCTCTTGTATATGTAAAGGTATGCACAAATGTTGAACGACTCGAGATATGGACTATTTTATATGAGATTGCATTTGCATGTGCATAAGACGACTCGAGATTTGGACTATTCTTTATGAGATTGTATTTGCATGAGTATGAGTTCTGGACTTAAGGTGTTGCATATTCCCGATAACGGCGTATCTGAAAAAAGGGGCATACTGTTGTGACCTTGACGGCATAGAATACTCCTCTGATGGCTGCGCTTCTGTGAGTGTGTACAGGTGTGACATCTCCGGGTGAACAGTTTAAGTCATACGAGCCCAGTCTATTCCGGCTATTGACGTTCAATGAAATAGCCCAATGTAAAGAATATTCCCGACTTCTACCTCACCACTGCCGCATTCTGAATATGTGAAGGAAGATATACAATTCGCAATAGCAGAAGATAGACACTCGTATTATATATATTTTTTTGGGTCTAGCAACCGGTGATGCAACCGGTGATGCCATCCTGACGTTCGCAGAAATATGCAAAAGTTCTTCAACACTCATATTCTCACTACAGAATAATTTCGGCGTGGAAGTTCTGTACATACCCAGCCAGATAGGCAAGCCGTACTTCGACGGACCGTCACTGATGCAAGCCTTAAATAGTCTGATTGAAAGGCCGAATATAGAAGAATTTGTAACGTCCGTCTTGCACAAAACACATCTATAGAGTGTCTAGTTTAGTTATATATATATATATATATGTATATGTATATATATATATATATATATATATATATATATATATATATATATATATATATATATATATATATATATATATATATATATATATATATATATATATATATATATATATATATATATGTATATATATATATATGAACATATATATATATGTATATATATATGTATGTATATGTATATATATATATATATATATATATATATATATATATATATATATATATATATATATATATATATATATATATATATATAATGTATGTACATATGTATATATGTATGTGTGCATGTATATATTATATGTAAAATAAAATTATATAAATATTTAAAAATAAAATTGTATTAATTATATATATATATATCTAATTTTACATGTATATAGTATATATATATACACATGTATAAATATATGTGTGTATATATATATATATATACATGTATATATTGTATACAATACACCTTCCCGTTAGGTGCTGTGTTTGAATTTGCGTATGTATATCGCTGTTTTTGACAATCGAATCATATTTGAATAGAACAAAGCAGTATGTACACTCGGAATGGACAATGCACCAAAACTTGCTCAAGAGAGAGTAAATGAAAGTACCAATCGTCATCACTGCCCGCAGACTATGCATTAAGATTACTATCCACACACTACGAGAATATAACACGCCCGCCAAATCCAAAACTATTGAGAGCTTGGTTGCGGCATATGTGTGCATTATGCAACCATGCCAACATTTCGAATCAAACCATCACTAAAATATGCAAAACCTAATAATACAAATGTTATTACAATACGAATACAAAGCGATTACACAGGAGGGGGGCATACAGTTATCTTGGGTTTTCAGTTT
>LUCW03000297.1:107500-117500 GCA_001586965.3 Sphaeroforma sirkka | reverse complement strand
GTTTTTTTTTATAAAATTAATCATGACCCTCTGGAATTGTCGCTCAGAAATGATTTTCGTCCTTGGAGAGAATCCATTTTTCATCCAGCGACAATTTCTAGAGAGGGCCATGCTTTTATGTACGTCTCGACTTCGTGATGTTGACGACTAGAATCCAGATAGGCAGACACCCAGTCCTCAGACGGCCAGACCCCAGGGCCCAGGCCCCAGGCCCCAGTCCCAGACTCAGGTCTCAGAGTCTCGGTCTCTTCAGACTCATCAGAGTCGACTATTCCGAGTCGACTATTCCAAAAGACTGGAAGTCCTGGACTCCTGGTAGCAGGTGGACTCTCTCTATTCTCTCTACTATAGAATAGAGACATTTGTTAATATGTACGTTTGCTACTAGTATTGCTATTTAATTTGCTACGGTTCGAATAACTCACAAACACATGTTATTTTTTAGTTGGCTCTAGCCTCTATGTATTATTTTATTTTCTTCTCGTATGTATTTTAATTTTTATTGCTTCTTTTGCTGTCACGTGGACGGGCCTCTCTGACTCAAAGTCTACTCAATTTATTTATTTATCTCTGTACTTCACTACTGCTACATATGTAGCCTCCTAAATTCAACTACTGCTATATTATTTATTTACTATATTATTACTAAATATAGTCTATAGAAATTATATATAAAACTAAAAGGAAGGAAGTCGCCTTGTGGAGTTGTGATGTACATATTTATCTTCTCGAGAGAGAGAGAGAGAGAGAGAGGGAGTAGTGTACTAGTAGCGGACTAGCGGTAGATTGGCTATGGTGCTTTAGTAAATATTTTGTAGATACATAGAAGCTAAATATGTATATAAATTATGCCGCCATTCCAAAATTCTTTCCGGAAATCGGACACCTGTGTTAAAACAGATAATGAACTGTAGCCTAATGTATAACTTATATGGATTTTCTAGAAATACCTGAATATATTAGTTCTCCATATACATGGAGATACAATGGGATTGGAGATAGGACACCATTTGCGAATTCGAACCATATATGGCGTTCATTACATAATATCTATGGTGTTTATGACGCAGAAGGTTAGAGTCTTATTAGACTGTACTCTGTATTGAACCCCAATTTCAAGACGACGAAAACTCATGAAGTGTTAGGGTCAATCGCTTACACTGTCAGGCATAGATGCTTTGCCCGCTACAGCTTTTTTTATACGATTGCGCACTGATGGTTTTCACGGCTTCTAAGTCATTAAATTCAAATTGCGATCACGCACACGCTACTACTTCTGTTTAATTTGACGAAACCGTGAATTCCCCCGTTTTGCACGAGAAAAAAAGGCTAGTGTTAAATTGATCTGAGCCAGGGTATACACGGGATAACTCGGGGGCTATATTTCGGTACTTAGGTTTTTTAGGTGGATTCCTTTCAAAAAGTTTATAATGACCCCCTCTAAAAGTAGAGAGGTAAAAATTGTAGCATCAAATGGACTAATGTCCGAAGGCATAGCCTAAATCAAACAGAAGGGTAGTGTAGACTGCAGAGTCGCAGAGGCGCAGACTCTTATTAATCCAGATTCCAGAGGGCCACCCCCACAGCCCCACATAGGTTTAAAAATACAACAGCGTAGTTCAGTACCGGACTGTTGGCTATGAAATTCATCTTAGGGTTTTGGGTTTGCCTAGAATCTCGATTTTTAGGAGGAGGCTAAAATAGGTGTTTGCTTTGCCTTCAGGCTATGTTGTTCGTGTATTCATATAAAAACATATGTATTTATGTCTCTGTTGTAGGATGCTATGCACGACGGATAAACTTAAATCGTGAATACAAACAGGCGGTGTAGCGATTTTCTAAACTTGGATGAGTGCAACATTGCTCGAAGCATAGGAACACTGTCGAGTGCGGTTTCCGCCACACAAATATGGTTGATGCGCTAGTGAGTGAGGCCATCATCGAGATCGAGACACTACTGCGATTGCTTCGTGAAGGTAAGGGGGAGAGGTTGGGTGGGGGGGATTTTATTGTTTATTCAGATTGTCTTTATATTTGACGTTATAACGTATGCAATTTTATATGTCGACGCTTGTCATGATGCAAGCACAACCGAACTGTAATATTGACGTGTTATCGTTGTGGTTACAGTATGTGTTGATCGTCAATTCATCTGAGTAGGGTTTTCTGGACGTGCTATACTTTATTCCGCTTGATAATAAACCTGAACTGGAAGAAGTGAACGAGATTGTATAATACAGAGTTTCGTGCGATGCAATACTACTTCCGAATACGATGCATTCAGTATTATTTTAAGTGTACCGGAGTGTATTCAGTGAAGCTAGCCGGATCTCGCATTTTAATATTGGTATTAGAAATGAACCTAATCCTCGTCACGTCATCACAGAAAAACGATAACATTTCGTGGTAGTCAACACTGTCACAATGTACACTTGAATGAACAAAAGTGATCATGTGCATTTTCAATTCGTATCCTCACGCTGTCCAGAGTATAGGCATCCAATTCGTCCATATCAGCCCGTAGTGGCGTTATAAAGGACTAAGTGTCACGAAACTCAAAGTTCAAGAGCTATGTATGGTTGGAATACAGCCTACAATCAAATACTGACAATTTCAAAGAAGCGCTCGTGCAAATAGCAGAACTCGTCTTTCAATAATACCGAGCTAGTGCTACTTGATCTGAGTTATACACCCACAACAGCGTCCTGGATTCAGGCGGGGTGTTCGTGTGAACAGAGATCTCTGCTCGAAGTAAATGGAACAACCCTTCACACCCAACCTCGCATGCACAACTACTAATAGGTTACTCATGTATGCATCATATTAATGTCAACTCTTAGCATACATCTACGCGCATGTTTTACTCACTGCATATATAGCAAGAGAGTGGTCAACAGTCACCATAGTGATAGCTTTGAGTATGAACAAACTCGATCCCCGCCGTGAGGAGTTCAGAATGACTGCATTTTTTATACCTGTGGTTAACCTTCGCCCCGGAACTGAAGCCCATATAGGTTACAGTGGTAGGCAGTGAACCATCGCATTCTGGTCCACCTGCAGGGCGAGTAACGCTGACTGGATACACATACCTGCACGAGTGAGCAAACCACACCCGAATCGTAGTGCGTTCGATTCGTCGTCACATACATAGATCACGCGCCCACTAGACTCTCCATATTCAACTCAGTTCCGCATCGAGTTTTCACCCCCCATAAGATGTGCATCAATTAGTGCGTACCACGGTCCTGAACTTCCGACCGGCTCCTCTTTGCTGATACCATTTCCTCTGAAACACAGGTGAGGAATTAAGCGCCGCATCGGTGGGTTATGACACCTACCTGCAAGCTGTGGTCGCGTGCTGTGACTTCATTTGCCTCGATGGCGCCGAAGCCAGCGATCTGTCGCAAGGAGCTGAGTACATGGACACGCATATGCTACTGCGGCACAAGCTGCTGTTGAATGCACTCGTGCGACAGTATGGCTATGAGGCAACACTGTATAGCTCTGGTAAGTTATTGTCTTGCGGTTTAGAGTTCTCAATGTGTGATTGGTATGTGCGTTGGATGGGTTGGTCTGTGCGTTGGATGGGTTTGGTATGTGTGTTTAGGTGGGTTGGTATATGTGTTTAGGTGGGTTGGTATGTGTGTTAGTTGGGTTGGTATGTGTGATGGGTGGGTTGGTATGTGTGTTGGGTAGGTCGGTATGTGTGTGTTTGGGTAGGTTGGTATGTGTGTGTTAGGTAGGTTGGTATATGTGTGTTGGGTGGGATTTGGTATGTGTGTTGGGTGGATTGATATGTGTGTTAGGTGGGTTGGTATGTGTGTTGGGTAGGTTGGTATGTGTGTTGGGTAGAGCTGGTATGTGTGTTAGGTAGGTTGGGTATGTGTGTTGGTTGGGTTGGAGTTGGTATGTGTGATAGGTAGGTTGGTATGTGTGTTGGATGGGTCGGTATGTGTGTTTGGGTGGGTTGGTATGTGTGTTGGGTGGGTTGGTATGTGTGTTGGGTGGGTTGATATGTGTGTTGGGTGGGTTGGTATGTGTGTTGGGTGGGTTGCTATGTGTGTTGGGTGGGTTGGGGTAGGTGGCGCAGTGCATGTTTTAAGTGCCTTTCGCGCATAGCCACAGGTTGACAAGAGTAGGTGTACAAATATGTCAGTGGTTGTCTGTAAAGTGGGTCCTATCTTCCCACCCGCTCCAGTGCTACAATTTGTTTCTCAGTATTGAACCCTTCCAACGGCCAATACGTTAATATCCCCGGGTTCGATACAAATGCACAGTCAATACTATCAGGCTTGCTTCATGCCGTATGCAGTTAGCATATTCTCATATCCGTTGCACGTATACGTGCGTTCTGCACTGCGCGTGGTGTGTAGCTCGCAGGGGTCCATCGCACCACCCCCAGTCGTCCCCACACGTTGATTGGCTATGCTTGTGGCTCTGTTTTGTCCTGTTGACAATTGTTGTGTACTGTATTCGCTGATAGTAAGCCCGCCAATAATCCCACAACAAGTGATGCCCTACTTCTGTATTGTATTACGGACGCACCAGGTATCATTGTTCAAAGTAAAGACCTGCTAGTGTTTGGACCAGCTAGTACTTGGCTCAGCTTGTGTCTTCCCGACAATGTGGTCACCTCCACGTAGATGCTGCAACTACATCACTCACTCAGCGTCGTTGTTACGTGATCATATACTGTCGCGTGTTCACTCGAGAGACGCAGGACCCTAGTCAATGGGTTCTACTACCAACAGCGTAACCATATCTCCACTGAGTTCAGTTCTACCCATTTGCCTCAGACACCTCACTGAGTATCGGCCCGTGTGGGTACCTGCTTGCGATAGTCTGCTTGCGGCTGCAGGACTACTGCCTGGACGCAATCGACGAATGGCCTCCCTCCAGTGCCCGTCAAGTGGCATCAGATCTTCTGAGTGTTACATTTTCTGAGTCCGCGTTTTATACAAAACAAAGCAACACAACAACACGCACCTCCCCCATCGGCCGATCAAAGCCGTCAGAGTTTGTACCAGCGCAACTCCAACCCGCCGCACCCGATACCTGCATTGGTAAGGGTGATGAAAGGGTGCCACGAGAAGTATCCAGACAGCGGCGTGAGTTGGAAAAGCGAGTATATCTGGTGCAAGCGAGTGTGGCTCAGAGATGCTTATCAGTATTTTCGACTGGTTGTGTACGGAACAATTCTAGCCCCGAAAAGAACACGTTGGAGTTTCTGGCTACAGCAGGTGTGCTTGTGCATCGATGTTTGCTTGTAGCAAATCAAAAGTTGTATGCACTTGTACGTTGTGGCTGTCCCGACTGTATGGTATCTCGCTGCCTAAAAACGGTTCATATGTACAGGTGTTAGAGTCGTTCGAATTCTGTGTATAGCTATTTCTAATACAGAGGATATGCATCTGCTGATTATAAACACCAGTATGCAGGCGGTTAATGCGAATATTCAGAACCCGTCATATATTTACAAGGTCTAATGTACCAACATTGTGAACTGTTTGTGTGCGACTGCAAGAGCAAAGTACTTAGAACGATAGTACGCAGGCAACAACCGAGCGCATCGGAATTCGATGGGTTGCGAATAGTCTGTACGCAGCTTTCATAGCGTTGGTCGTCTACTATATATATATGTATATGTATATATGTATGTATATATAGCTCTCACTATCTGTCTCATTCCATGTTTTTCGCATAGAATTTCTTTGCGTTTGTGTAGTAATACGAATAGCTCAGTACTGGGACCGAAACGGCACTTGATTGTGGCATCGGCCTGTTGTTGTGTCAATCACTGTATCATCATTGACAGCTGATTGTGGATGTTTGCTGTATAAGTGGAACCTCAACGGTCACACCATAACACATAGCCAGGACGTGTTGGACCCGAGGAATTGCATACACGGTTATACGAGCGCGCGTTACGGAGTTTTGTAGTCGTGTGTGTCAGTAAATTGTCGGCATATACTGATCCAACTACTTCCCGATAGTTCAAGCGTATCTCATTTGTTTCTGAGAGGATACTGTGCTTCTCGGCTTTTTATTCTTGACATCTGTTTAGGAATTGATGGCCGGATCAGAACCTCCTCTTTCTCCGAACTGTATAATGTTTGTAACAATTTACATCTTTCAATCTCATCGTCGTCACCATATTTCCGCAACACGCACACATACATACTTACATGCACTTGCATACCAAACTACATACTTTTAGACTCACGACAGTTTCCGTACAGATAAATTAAGGTCCATTCATCCCCCTACTTCTGACCTCAACGCTGCGCTCACAGCTTCGTCCCTGTACACCAACACCCTTGTAAGGCCTAGCCCTATTTTACCTTGCAGCTACAATATTCATCCTTGTACTTGCAGCTTCTATCCATCCTTGTACTTACAGTTACTATATACTATTATCGCTTACTATACTGGGGTGTTCATCTTAAAAGCATCCTCAGCCGATGATACAACTTCGGCTGTGCATGTTTTGCGCCACCATCCCCCGTGGCGGTTAGAAGCCGAACGCTCTGAGCTGCACACGTGCCTTGTTTGGCTGAGGCGTTGGCTGTCGCATATGTATGTGCACTCCACAGACCCCACCACATTTACGCCTATACCAGACGTAACACGCGCATGTGTGTCTCCGGAGATCCCCAGTGGGACGATAGACTCGAGTGAACCGGTACGTTTCTTAGGCGCACTTCAGCTTAGTGGGTGTTCGGGAGATAGGCTCTTAAGATTTATAGTACAGCGCAGTACGTAGCCAGATATGTAGCTAGACACTTCGCTTGGTCCTTGCAGATAGTCTTACACTATATCCTACACTTGTGTGTTTACAACTCACTATTGCGGTTCCTGTCATGTGAGCGATGTATCATGGGTCTCGCACTGAAACTAACTGTCCTTAACATTCTCCCTACGCATATGCGTTTCCAGGCCGATACGACTGCTTCAACGGGGTCACGGGGGTGTATGGTAGACGAAGGAGCGTGTGTGTGTGCGGACTGTGTGGCAGCTGTGCATAACGCAATACATGTGGTGGAGGTATTGCTGCGCAATTGGAGACGCCGATGTGAGTCCTGGGGACAGGACAAGCAACGGCCCTGTCCTGAGGACTCTGGGGACACACGGATGAGTGACACACACACACTGAGCAAGTGCGCAGTCAACGCCTGGGATATAAATAGAATGGAGCTGCGATTGGCTCTTGTCACGGTGGCAGAGCTGATGGACGATGTGGGGCAAGCCTTCATTACTGTCGCCCGCACCCGGCTGGGCTTTGTTGAATCGTTCAAGATGTGTACCCACACCAATAAACTCGCTTACGCGCACACGTCAATGTCCACAGTACCAACACCCGCTGATGCTACTCAAGCTGCAGAAAACTCAGCGCATCTAAAGGGCACGGGAGATGGCAGCCTCACACTGTTCCAACCCGTGACCAGTCTATACAGCGAGCTTACTCGGATGGTCGACCCCGTCAGCAAGCACATGCGATGGGACGCAGGCGATGGGCATCAAAGTGCTGTGGTGAATAGGAAGAGAAGGCCACTGTCTAGCACAGCAGACCGATCGAACGAGCTGACATCTGCTGCGACGGAACGGGAGCAGGAGAGTGTGAGCAGTAAAGGGACATGTGATACTGTTACGGACACAACACCATGCGCTGAGAGTGTGAGCATTAAAGGGATTTATAATACTGTTGAGAGTACAATTTCGTACGCTTCGACATTGCCCGATACGGTTGGCGCAAACGACTGTGGTGGTGTGGGTGTTGTAGGGGGTGGAACGGCTCACCAGGACGAGAGGGGGTCCGAGAGCAAGCGAGCGAAGGTAACGGTGGCGTGTGCAGGCGAAGGTGTAGGTGATATGCGCGTAGGTGGGGGTGGGGAAGGACACTCTGGTGAGATGGATGGCGGCCATCGCGAGAGCTCGGCAAGGGCGGCACAGATGGAATGTACAGAAGGTATAAACACGCACCCACACGTGGATACACATCAAGATACACACACATACACCGGTGCAACGACAACCGCAGCCCCGCGCATGCGGACCGGTACAGCCACACACGCGCAAATAGAGATGGACCAAGTACTGGACCCCGAAACGGGGGCCGGATTCGGATTGGGTTATGTCACGATAGAACAATGGGTGCAACGCATCGAGAATGAGGAGGGCGAGTATCTCATGTGGCTGGATCGGCTGACGGCGTTGCCAGGAGAAGTTCGATATCAGGTTGCATCGCTCCTTGATAGTTATCCTGTAGGTGGCGAAGGGTATACGGATGCTCCTTTCATGTCACCGTACGTACCCGAAAGGCATCACAGCGAGCGTGACACGGCGGGTGCTGCGGGAAGCGATGCCAAAGTGCTCTCGCAACATGACACATTGCCTGCATGGCTATGGCAACGCGTGTATTGTTCTCCAAGGAGCGCTGCCGGCCAGCACTCCAGCGAATCTCTCGAGCCGAGCCCATTCCAACACAAAGCTTTCGGTGACAATGGCTTGGGCTCCGTCTCACAACAGCCAGCCACACTCCCACCCAACCCCAAACCCCAACACCAACACTACGACCGACACCAACACCAACACCAACCCCACGACCAACTTCAAGGCCACCCGGAGGCTCTGTGGCACAGAATACTGTCGTCGTGCGAAGTGCAGGTGACGGGTGCGTCGTATGCGTGGCGTGTGCGGCTGCTGCTGCGTGTGCTGGACCTCTTTGTGTGGGCTTGTTCGGTGCCTTGTCCTACGTTACGCCTGGGCTGGGGTGCACCTGCAGCGGGTCTGTCCACCCGGTATACGTCAGAGGACAGGCATGCGGGCGAGAATGATGGTATGTCACGTGGACACGCGCGTGGTGAGAGGGGTGTGCACTTAACGGGTGGTACTGGTCAGGAATGCACAGAGAGGGACTCGAAAGCATATGCAGTGAATGACACGGCCGGGCGAGCGACGGGCCAGGGTGTGATTCAACAGAAATCGCATGCACGTGCCTGTGACAGGGATGTGGCCTGCGGTGCTGAGCATGCGCAGCGTGTCTTGTATCACGCAGCAGACGGAGTGAAAGAGCGCTTGAGAGATGTGCTTGTGGCTGGTGTCCTGTCACTCCCCACCAGTGATGTAGCATACACCATCAGAGGATGGCTTTTCAACGGTGTGTGGTCGCGCGTGTACTTGAGAGATCGGTGGTATCCCGCGCCGGACACTCCGATGGGCCGTTTGCCGCCAGCTGTGCTGAGCAGAGTGTACACTGAAGACGCCTACAATCTATACGACACTGTCGTATGTAAGACTCACTCCCACTCCCACTCCCACTCCCACATACACACAAGCACGCCCTCACAACCAACCGCGCCTACCGAAGCCGTGGACAAAAAAAACCATAAATCGCCCAGGAGCTCCCCTACTGCACACACTGTGGATGGGAACGGCAGCGAGAGCGACGGTGCATGTAGCGTATGTCAAGTGATACGCATTGACTCTGTTGACGGACAGGCCTCATTCGCACAAGCGCTCGCCGTATGTCTTAACCAGCTGATGGCGGGTATCTGTCTGACCTCTGCCGCATCACACGCGCGATCCACTGCCCACCCTACCCCTACCGCGCATGCGACCGCCGCGGGTAGTCCCAAAAGAGGCGCCAAAAGTTCTAAAAATAGAATCGTATCCGAAGATGTGTCAGCCGCCACGGACGCGCTTCTCAGTCTGTCGTTGTTTGGGCCTGGCCAGGTGCTGAGTGGACTGCTGCGGATGGCTCTGCAGAATCGTACGCAGTCTGCTGTGCTCGTGGATGTCATTCTGGACCACTTGCGTCTGCACAGCCTCACTGTGCGCTTTGGGGTGCCATTGCTTGTGAAGGTCGTGCAGCATACGGTATGGCTGGATATTGAATTGTGAGCTGGTTTTGTGCACATTTACGAGTGTGTATATGACGTGTATTTGTTTGTATGTGTATGCGCATGTATGTATGTATGTATATATATATATATATGCTGTG
>LUCW03000297.1:80000-102500 GCA_001586965.3 Sphaeroforma sirkka | reverse complement strand
TACTTGCACAAAAAATAATTTACTGCACTTCTCCATTGTTATTAACGTTAATGCTACTGTGTGAGGAATAGAAACTTTGAAATGCTCATTCAAAATGTTGAAGTACTATTAATGCCAGGTAATAAAACAAAATTCTTCTGTTGTTTTTCTCTTGAGAAAAATAAGCGGATAATTTTCATTCTAAAATGGCCAAAGATTTTCTTCTGCTATTAATGTTTTATCATCTTGTATCAGAAATGATGTTACGGTATTTTATCGCTATCACTGATGTACTATCAGTACTGATAGTACAATTTATGATAGTGAAAAAATACCGGCTATTAGTCATTCCCTTACAAGACTTTTCACTTGCTTTTTTACAGGGGTATAAAAGCGAGGGAACAGAAGGTCCTTCGAACCATCTGTTCTCTTCACGTCTAAAACCGTGAGCCGTAGACTTTATTACCCCTCTAAGAGATCGCATCATGATCATGGCAGACCAAGACTTACGCAATATCATCCAACAACTACAAGAATTTATAGGCAATTTACAAGCCCAAAATGCCTAGTTGCAGAACCAGATTACCGGACTAACACGGGATCCTAACGCTACAGCTCTTCGAATTGTAACAAACGCCTTCCAATCGTTTGGTAACATTGAATATCTTGTCCCGTATCCTTCTCATCCATCTAGTTTGTTGAATTTCTAGACTTCACATCCCATCAGTAACAACCAGGCCTTCGCACATTGCTTTCAGTCTCACGCTGCACCACAGTCAGCAATTTGCACAGGAGAACCGCTCGAGCTGTTTTCTGCCTTATTTTGCCGAAACGTAGAATTCCCAGTCAGGCTCAGATAATTGCCTTATGTACTACCAAGCCGGTACGAACGTAAAGCCTCGCCTGCACAGAAGGAACTACTCGATCATAACACATACTTTTTTTTATTGAGAAGTCTCAACCAATCAGTGATCGCATGTAATACAATAGAGGAGCAGCTGTCAACTCTCTAAGACATACATCATCCCATTTGCGAGAGCAAATCTATTAGAATCAAAGTTCTGTCGTAGACAATCTCGTCGAGAATAAACACAGAGCAACACGTGGCATAACAGGCCAGTACGCATATATCTACCGTACTGTTCTACAGGAAAAGCAAAAGTTTGCGCATATCCGGAGTCACAAATCCGAATGATCTGAACAGAAAGAGAATCGGCAAACGTTCAATAATCCCGACAGCGCCAGAGGTACGAGTTCTTTTAGAGACAAGAGGCCAAGGCTGTGGCACGTGCAACGATAGGAGTTCGTAAAACGGCCCCCATCTCAAGTGGTCTTCCTATAAGACAAAAGTAAAGCAGTGATATTCAAAAACCAATCTATACAGTATAATTGCAAATTGTACATGTCACATGTGCAGGCCCGTTGCAGATAACACTACCGCCTTCGAATTCATACGAGACAACTTGCCCGTATGGAGACGCGCTGGTTCATCCAAGCAGGTGGTGGAATGGATCCGCAGCATCCCGTGGGGGTCGAATGGCGCTCCAAGACCGAACAAGCAAGGCCGGCACATCGACGTAAAAGAGGTACCTACAACCGTCGTCAAGGCCGAGTACTACAGACAAGAGACGGCCGGTTACATTCGAAGGTCTTCGAACAAGCAGCATTCTGCATTCACGATTCAACATTCAGTTCTTGTCGTTTCTCTCGAATAATGAACGTATTCCGACGACTAGTACGGAAATTGGGCATACGAATCTTGCTTCAAGAAGACGATCTTCTACTGGTTGCCCACATTTCCCTGATTCTCGAGAACGTTATATGACTAGGACTTCGACTCGCTTAAGAGAATGGACACTGGCTCTCACCGGTTCGACAGTAAGATACTTACCGTATGACCGACACATTCCGCCGCAAAATGCAAATCGAAGCATGGAAAATCAAACAACGATTACTAAGCGAACAACGATATATTCCCCTCAGAGTTTGGCAACGTTTTCTGGGATTAGTCCAAGGGGCAACATTTGCAGTACCGTCGGCGAAACCCTGTTTAGCAGACCTACACTTACAGGTCAAATAACCACAGACCAGTAAACAACAATCCACACCATGGGCGACACGAATTCGGTTGTCCGGCGCAGCCTTTAAGTAGTTCGAGAGGCTCATCTACGCCTTGGACAACCATCAGCCTCGAGATACACTTCTACAGCTACCACATAACCATACAGCTACAACGGATGCTTCGAAAATTGGAGGCGGGGGCATGCTCACAGTTCATTCGCAAACATGGACGACAGCGTGGAAATGGTTCTTTCGCGAGTCCCACTGGCCAATCACACTGCTGGAGTTACGCACTATCGTGCGTTTTTACAACACTTTTGACATCAACTTTTACTCCACTCACAAACTTCACTACTAATCCTGGTCGACTCCACTACATCACTAGCTGCCCTCCACCACCGGGAGTCCAGTAGTTATCGAATGAACCGAGAATTGTTGGCTCGAGAGTCATCAGTAAATCGTCTTCAGGCCAAATGGCTAGCAGCTCTGACATATCTACCATGAGCACTCAATTATGCGGCCGATTGTCTGGCTCGAGTGAGCCGGTTATTCAAACACAATACTCAGTTCACTAGTAGCCCGGCGCTACGGAAATATTTCCACAGACGTATTGCCACAATTTTGCTCACCACGGAGCAGTAGCACACGTCCACGCTTATCACAAGCGGTGGGATAAAGAAATTAGCCTGTGTAATGATGGCCCGAACCAATGTTAGCGGATGTCCTTCACCGCTTGATAGCACAACACACTTCAGCAGTTCTCATTATTGCCCTACTATAGGTCAAGGCACATTGGTGGTCCACCCTATTGGCGTACACACAGGAGCTAAGTATGCTAAAGTCTGAAGAGCTTCACTATCCCGTCGACGTAGCCACTACTCTGGGGCCACTTCGTGGTCGTACTCGTCGACCCATGCATCTTGGTAATATCAATTTATCCACTTATGAAGCGTGATTTTCAGTCAGAAGGTACAGCAAGGTAGTACACCGTCGAGATCAATAGGTTTAAACGAATCGCACCAGTCATACACTTACCCGTAGATAGGCTACCCTCGACGCGAGCCGATGCTATTCGGTACCTGGTTGGTCTGATGCTTTACGAGATATAAAATTTCCTCAGACGCAAATTGTGAGCTCCACAATGCTCAAGTTGTTCACAAGTGGTATCAAGTAGTCAACTTCGGTAATACATTGCTCACAACCAATACCATATAAGTCTATTTACGTGCTGGATGGCCCGCGCCCTGCAACCAACCGTGGAATTGAGCTTCATATACCCAGGCTGCGTCTACGCCGTAATTCGTAGTGCTAAGCTTACCATCTATTGGCGCGTATTGGTAGTGTATTTCTTTTTAGTTGGCCCACGCATTTTATCAATAAACCAGTTTTCGTCACTTCACGTCGTTTCAATCCAACAGACAGGATGGTACAAACTTCCGCCCCAATGCCTTCCAGTGAACCAAAAAGTGTTTGATTTTCTTCGACTTATGTAGTCTTAGCACTGGATCTCATCGACAACATATATTTTGGCAAACCTTTTACAGCAACTGCGACACACAACGATGACCTGCCGGATATTATTGACACGTCAAGTCAACCATTCTAGGCATCGCCGAAGGATCAGTAAAGTCCTACGCTCGGACTATAGTCCCAACCAACACAGACAGCTTCTTCAACGCGGACCTTGAACCTTTCAATGCGGCGGTGTCTAAAAAGTACAACAACATAAATGGCCGCAGATTTTAATCTACTATTTACGTTTTATCATCTCTATTAGGAATGACGTCACGGTATTTATCGCCATCAGTGAATGTACTATCAATACTGATAGTACAATATACTAATGTTCTCCTCAGAAGAAGAGGGACGCGATTTTGAACGAGAAGGAGATACAACTGCAGGTTAGAGACACCTGTTAACACGAAATGTTTAACCATTTACAAGTACTATGGCTAATTCGCTCAACCTTTGATGCTCTGAACTTAAACCAGAGTTGATAAATCGAAAAATAGCGGGTCAACTTTAACACCGCAAATTGGATAGTATCCACGAAGCAAAAACCACCAAACGATCAAAACAGCGTAAATTAAATTGTGCGACAACTTTACAACGTCTGACTTCAAGTTAGGACTGGACCATCTATGAAAATGTTTATCCGTTTTAGAAGAAAAAAAGCTTTATGTTCCATGAGAGCAAGCCTCCCGAAGTGTTCGAGTGCAATGTAGTAGACTTTAAATAAAGTGCAAATGTATCTAAAGTATGGTGCGTTCGAATGAATTTATTCATGATCTCACACTCAGTTATATACTGATGGTGTTTGTACTAGTGTTCAACCACTTGGGTTGGCCAGGGTAAAAACTCATATGAACAGTTGAAAACCCTTATACAGAACACTTTAGCACTCGGATATATTTTCTAAAAATAAATATATCATATCCTCTGTTGTTACACTCAGTCTCGGACCTCGGCTCTCGGCTAGCCGGTGGCCCGTATCCTATAAATAGAATAATCTGAGAAGAAGTCTCAAATTACTCTTACGTTCTCTCGGGCTGATCCACCTATACTTAAAATAATCTGAGAACAAGTCCCAAATTACTCTCGGGCTGACGACGTAAAACGTTATTAACGTATATAGAAATACATCTACTACTGTAGTCTCTCAGATTTGAGGTTGGCGAGGTTGGCGGTTTACCCATGACCAGTTGATAGTAGTATTAGCGCCGGGCCATTGCCGCGATCTTCTTGTTGGACCAGTGTTTTGTTGAGTTCTTCTTAATGTCGTCACAGCGTTGGCGGATGGCTACACAGTCGTGTGTACGCCCGCCCGTGGTTTTGTGTACAGCTTTCAGGTGGGCATAGATACTGTACGGGAAGCGCATTGATGGTTTGTCGTGGGCTCATGCGGGTTGCATCAAAGGGGTGAGTGGGTTTGTGTTGGTCATTGAGTCGAGTTGTATTCCCAGGCCACCTCCGAGGTATTCAGCGAATGCTCGCGCGGGGAGCAGGCCACAAAAGTGGAGTAAATGTGTTTGATATTTGAGAAACCTCGGACATTCAGTGCCCGTGATGATGGCTGGTGCTTGGATGAATGCTGAGTTATAGCGCTTGAACAGGGGGTCCAGCGTATCCTTCCAAATAGGTGGAACCCAGACGATTATGTTCAGGTTATATGTAGCGGTAGATAGGATGAATGTTGTGAACAGCACCCGTCGGATGCTGGGGTGTCGTGAGCTGAAGCCATGCAAGCCATAAGCGCGGAAAGAGGCGATACCCAGGGACAATGCTGCAACCAGGGATTCCATATGTCTGGCGAGGTTGATCCCTGGAATTTCGTGAGAGAATAGGAACCCCAAACATTCGGAGTGTTTAGGCTCGGCATGTGTGGGCGCCATCTTCAGGGGCAGGAGGTAACGTGTGTTCCAAGGTTTGTCTGCGATCGTCGGCGTGATAAGCTCACCATTTATAAGGAGGGTTAGCGCCGCGTGTCCCAAGTCGGTAGATCTTACTCGGGGTTTGATGACACCTTGTTCGAGTCCAGATTTGCGTCCCCACGCATAAATGTCGTTTAAGAAGGGTTAGGGCGGAACCGGTTGAAGGACTTGGATTCGTGTGTCGTCGACAAATAAATAAGAGCGGAGGAGCTTGGGCCGAAATTGTGCTAGCGTGACAGCTAAGGAATATATGTAAATAATAAAGAGCTGGGGGCCGACGATTGAGCATTGTAGGATGCCATTCGTTCTATGCAATAGAGGCGAGAGCGTGCCGCGGTAAGTCACTCGGGTAACAGAGACCCTCTCAAATAGCCCGCGAAGGCAGTTGGTCCAGTTTTCGGGCATTCCAGTGTGGCGCAGTAGTAATCATAGGCCTAGGAAAGCAACTTTGTCGTATGCCTTGGTAGTGTCCAGACAGACGTCGTTTCACTCCGCTTCCGATTGTGTCTCAGATTCTATGGCGGTGACAAGTGCTTGGGTATGCCAGGAGTATTGTGATTTGAAGCCAGCTTGGGTAACATGGATAGCAGAGCCGGGGTGGCTCGTATTCTGCTCAAGAAAGCACTTTTCAAAGATGTGTCTGACTATTCGCGTAAGCGGGACAAGGAGGAAGTCTGCGGGAAGGTGATATCTGCAACGGTTTTTTTTAGTGCGCTGTCAGGAGGCTGTATTTCAGGGCTGCAGGGAAGGTACCCGCCTTCAGTAGTTCAGCGAATGTTTCGGCAAAGAGTCTAACCAAAGGGCTATTGGCGTTGGGGTGTCCTAGTGTCCTGCGTTCGGTGGAGTGATCCACTGCGGCTTTCAGGAGGAGGATGTGGATCTCGTCGGGGCCAGGCCCCTTATTGGGATAGCGTAGTATCTCCATTTCATCGTCGGGGCGTATGGCGGAAATTACATTTGGCGAGGTCTCGGTATCCGGTGGAACTACGTACGGTTTGGTAGAGTTGAATAGGTCTTCAAAGTAGCCTGTGAGCCCTGACATATATGCGCTGGAAGAGTTTGATTTGAATCCGATGGTAGATGATGAGCTTGATCCCGATCGGATCAGACTAAGCTGTTGCGATCACAACTAATATCGAATGTATGGACATAAACATCTGTCACTTATATGACTCTCTATAGTATTTTATCTATATACTTTTCCTTCTTTTTCTCTTTTCCAAGGATTTCGTTTTGCGGAGTTCGCAAAAAAAACAAAATACTTGCACTTTTTACAGTAATTATGTGCGTTAACACATTATAAACACATCATTTATTTACCTTGGAGAACTGTTTTACTTCTTTGATCTCACGTATTGTGTTTGTAACGAATAGCACTGAACCCTATGCATCGTATAGTTTGTCTATGCTAGATATAATAAGAGTTTCATTTACTCTTCCAAAATAGAAAACAAAAATGAAGGTGTAAAATGCTTCACGGGCTTATTTCTAATCAATTATATTTCAAATTTATTCCAGAGCACAATTAGCGATCTGGGTTCTTTTCGTAATTTCGTTCTACATCATCACCACTCATTGGACCCTCAGCAAAATTACTATTAGCATTGTTGGTACTACCAGCACTATGATTTTCAACGGAACTAAGATACCGGCGTAAATTAATTCATCATTTCGCGCATTTGCTGGTCACGCACAGTGCTCGCTACTACAATATTCTCTGCCGTGCAGTTGAGATGAAGCACCTCAGCTTTAAGGGTTATAATTTGACTATCCGGGGTCTGTACGTTATTGCCAAGACAATTTGATAGAGTGCAATGTAGTAGACTTTAAAACCTAGACTCTAGCGATTGGTCTGAAATTCGCTGCACACAAACAGTAGATGCTATACTTACTACCCATGGTGAAACCTACACTGAAGCTTGCGTAATGCAACTTCTAGTATCGACTTCAAATCGAAGTATTGCAGAATTGTTGGGCGACGGTGGGCGTGTACACAAATACTTCTTCACCTGCAGGCATGAGACTCGACAATGGCCAGGTGCTTAAGCAAAGCCTCATGAAAGGCAGTACGCTGTAGGAGAACGTGCAAAAAAAATCGACGGATTTCATCGTTATCGCTACCGTCAGCTAGAGTTGTTTATGTTTCGTTCTCACCGCCTTCTCCCTCACTCGATATCTTAGGTTGTAACTCCAACACCGCTGTCGCTATCCGGTAAAGAGCCGTCCAAAGGTCCGAATGTAGCAAGAAGTATTTATTCATTATTGCAAAGTTTTCTGAATTTAGTAAATTTGGACCATCGTAAGAGTTTGCTGCAGAAATTTGCAGTAGTCGGGGTTCGCCAATGTGAATCCCTATGACATAACCCGAGGCGTTATATACTGTTATGTCAGAACGTATCATTTTTTAGAGACTCTCCGTTCATCCTTTTAATCAAAGTAACTCTACGACTGGAGAATCGCACACCTAATACGTACAAATCAAGACATTGTCTTGGCAAGGAGCTTCGTAGTCAGTTTAAATTCATATGCGAAGTTTTCATTTGGTTCTTACTTATAATATTTTATTCGTCTTTACTGATATTTGAATCATGATTATTTGCGATTCAACATGAATCGTTCCTGTATGCATAACGAAATGAAAGGTGTCTCGAAACACCAATATGAGTTCTTGTGTCAGAGATCATATAATACTCGATCGAATTCCAAGAAAACCTAAACCCTAAAATGCAGTACCAATTTGATTGGTGAGATAAGGTAAAGCAATCAAAGAGCAAAACATTCCGAAATTCTTTGTTAGTACGATTTGTATACTAGCAAGCAATGTGTCGCAGTCGTTTGAAAGGCTGAGTGCTTGCATCCCCCCTTCTTGGAAGTGGAACAACGATCGGTCTTCTGATCGGGAAGTAAATCACTATTTGCGGTAACGGATACGTTTGCGCAAACATTTCTCGTCGAAGTGAGATACAGCTTCAGACTTGTTCGCATCATTGTAATCAGCAATAAATTCTGGACTGTATAGATCTCGCTCATTATACCATTGAGGAGTGTCATCATGCGAGAGTTCGATTTTTGATTTTATCGGTATACTTACCGCCATGGGTCGTACTCCCGGTTCTCTTGTCCAAAATTGATTAACTTCGGTGTTCATCGGCATCAATGTTGTTGAAATCATCCATATTGCCTTGTAGTGGAGGTAGTTCCGGCAAGTGCTTGTACTTTAAGATTCGGCGGAAGTCTAAACGAAGTATATCAGCGGAAATAATACTAGTATTATTCGTCATAGGATCGGTGACGTCGTATAATGTGATTCCTGTAACATTGTTGGAGACCAGATATAAACCTATATGTTGGAAAAGCCATTTCGTCTTTAGTCCCGTATTGTTCATTTGTGTGAAGTCCTTGACAAGTACTTTGTCTCCTACTGCAAACTTATAAATTGGCGGTTCACGCTACCTTGTGCGGCTGAGGAATTTCCCCAGCCTGTCCGATCAACTTGTTCGATGTGAGTGTTAAGTAGCTGATGGCGTTGCCACAAAGTAGGCATTCACTTAGATGTGTCCTAAGTACACTTTGGATTTGCAGCAAATGCGACTCTGGCTAATTCGATCGGTTCACGACCATATACTAGTAGGCATTGTGAGCAACTTGATATGACATGTTTCTGCGTGCAGTAGGCGTGTTGAACTTAGTCAAATAGCAGCCCTGAATATATGATTCGAATTTATATTATGGAAACAGTATATTGTAGTCTTTGTGAATCCGCACTATTCGTTTATTCGCACTGTTGGCATTATAAAGTACGAACAATTTTCGATAGGAAGTCGCATCCACAACTTATATCGTCCTAGGTTTATTCGTGAACAAATGAGGAATTTCTCGACAGAAAGTAACCTCACTTGTCTTCAACAGGGTATGATTTTATATTCACATTTCACTTGTGCTGTCGAAAAGGCTAGGAACTTCCCACTTGTTTTATTAACTAAGATGCAAGATCACCATTTTTTTTTACGTCCCAAGTATTCACACCCTGCACACGTCTCAAAATATGCTTGTATAACGATCAAGATCCGTGTCTAGACTCCATTTACAATTCTTCTTCAGTAAGAACAAACAAGGGGAATTGTATTCGGAATTGGAATATTTAAGCAGATTTTTCCTCCTCAGATCTTCCGCCAGCTCCTCACAGACGTTTTGCTGCGTACTGGAAAGGGGGTATTTCTTGATATGATTTTTTTTTTATGCGTTCTGGAAAGGGAATATTGCTTGAAATGACTTTTCTGCTGCGTTCTGGAAAGGGGGTATTGCTTGATATGACTTTTCTGCTGCGTTTTGGAAAGGAGGTATTGATTGATATGATTTTTTAGTTGCGTTCTGGAAAGGGGGTATTGATTGATATGATTTTTTTTGTTGCGTTCTGGAAAGCGGGTATTGCTTGATATGACTTTTCTGCTGCGTTCTGGAAAGCGGGTATTGCTTTATATGACTTTTTTTGTTGCGTTCTGGAAAGGGAATATTGCTTGATATGAACTTTTTCGTTGCGTTCTGGAAAGGGGGTAATGCTTGATATGACTTTTTTTGTTGCGATCTGGAAAGGGATAATTGCTTGATATGACTTTTCTGCAGCGTTCCTGCGTTCTGGCAAGGAAGTATTGCTTGATATGACTTTTTTTGTTGCGTTCTGGAAAAAGGGAATAGCTTGATATTACTTTTCTGCTGCGTTCTGGGAAGGGAGTATTGCTTGAAGTTACTTTTCTGCTGCGTTCTGGAAAGGGGGTATTGCTTGTTATGACTTTTCTGCTGCGTTCCTGCGTTCTGGCAAGGGGTTATTGCTTGATATGACTTTTTTAGTTGCGTTCTGGAAATGGGATATTGCTTGATATTACTTTCTTAGTTGCTTTCTGGAAAGGGGATTTTGCTTGATATGACCTTTTTGCTGCAGTCTGGAAAGAGGGTATTGCTTGATATGACTTTTCTGCTGCGTTCTGGAAAGGGGGTATTGCTTGAAATGAGATTTCTGTTGCGTACTGGAAAGAGGGTATTGCTTCATATGAACTTTTTGGTTGCATTCTGGAAAAGGGGTATTGCTTGATAAGACTTTTCTGCTGCGTTCTGGAAGGGGGGTATTGCTGCATATAACTTTTTTTGTTGCGTTCTGGAAAGGGGGTAATACTTGATATGACTTTTTTTGTTGCGTTCTGGTAAGGGAATATTGCTTGATATGACTTTTTTAGTTGCGTTCTGGAAAGGGAATATTGCTTGATATAAACTTTTGTTGCGTTCTGGAAGGGGATATTGCTTGATATGACTTTTTTTGTGCGTTCTGGTAAGGAATATTGCTTGATATGACTTTATTAGTTGCGTTCTGGAAAGGGGATATTGCTTGATATTACTTTGTTAGTTGCGTTCTGGAAAGGGGATATTGCTTGATCTGACCTTTTTGCTGCGTTCTGGAAAGAGGGTATTGCTTGATATGACTTTTCCGCTGCGTTCTGGAAAGGGGGTATTGGTTGAAATGAGTTTTTTGTTGCGTTCTGGAAAGGAAAAATTGCTTGATATAAACTTTTTTGTTGCGTTCTGGAAAGGGGATATTGCTTGATATGACTTTTTTTGTTGCGTTCTGGTAAGGGAATATGGCTTGATTATACTTTCTTAGTTGCGTTCTGGTAAAGGAATATTGCTTGATATGACTTTTTTAGTTGCGTTCTGGAAAGGGGATATTGCTTGATATTACTTTCTTAGTTGCGTTCTGGAAAGGGGATATTGCTTGATATGAGTTTTCCGCTGCGTTCTGGAAAGGGGGTATTGCTTAATATGACTTTTCTGCTGCGTTCTGGAAAGCGGGTATTGCTTGATATGACTTTTTTTGTTGCGTTCTGGAAAGGTGGTAATGATTGATATGGCTTTTTTTGCTGTGTTCTAGAAAGGTGGTATTGCTTGATATGACCTTTTTGCTGCGTTCTGGAAAGGGGATATTGCTTGATATGACTATTTTTGCTGCGTTCTGGAAAGGGGGTCCTGCTTGATATGACTTTTTCGTTGCGTTCTGGAAGGGGATATTGCTTGATATGACTATTTTTGCTGCGTTCTGGAAAGGGGGTCCTGCTTGATATGACTTTTTTCGTTGCGTTCTGAAAAGGGGATATTGCTTGATATGACTTTTTTTGTTGCGTTCTGGTAAGGGAATATTGCTTGATATGACTTTTTTTAGTTGCGTTCTGGAAAGGAATATTGCTTGATATAAACTTTTTTTGCGTTCTGGAAGGGATATTGCTTGATATGACTTTTTTTTGTTGCGTTCTGGTAAGGGAATATTGCTTGATATGACTTTTAGTTGCGTTCTGGAAGGGGATATTGCTTGATATTACTTTGTTAGTTGCGTTCTGGAAGGGATATTGCTTGATCTGACCTTTTGCTGCGTTCTGGAAAGAGGGTATTGCTTGATATGACTTTTCCGCTGCGTTCTGGAAAGGGGGTATTGGTTGAAATGAGTTTTTTGTTGCGTTCTGGAAAGGAATATTGCTTGATATAAACTTTTTTTGTTGCGTTCTGGAAAGGGGATATTGCTTGATATGACCTTTTTTGTTGCGTTCTGGTAAGGGAATATTGCTTGATATGACTTTTTTAGTTGCGTTCTGGAAAGGGGATATTGCTTGCTATGACCTTTTTGCTGCAGTCTGGAAAGAGGGTATTGCTTGATATGACTTTTCTGCTGCGTTCTGGAAAGGGGGTATTGGTTGAAATGAGTTTTTTGTTGCGTTCTGGAAAGGGAATATTGCTTGATATAAACTTTTTTGTTGCGTTCTGGAAAGGGGATATTGCTTGATATGACCTTTTTTTGCGTTCTGGTAAGGGAATATTGCTTGATATGACTTTTTTTAGTTGCGTTCTGGAAAGGGGATATTGCTTGCTATGACCTTTTTGCTGCAGTCTGGAAAGAGGGTATTGCTTGATATGACTTTTCTGCTGCGTTCTGGAAAGTGGGTATTGCTTGAAATGAGATTTCTGTTGCGTTCTGGAAAGGGGGTATTGCTTGATATGAACTTTTTTGTTGCGTTCTGGAAAGGGGGTATTGCTTGATTTAACTTTTTTTGTTGCGTTCTTGTAAGGGAATATTGCTTGATATGACTTTTTAGTTGCGTTCTGGAAAGGGGATATTGCTTGATATGACTTTCTTAGTTGCGTTCTGGAAAGGGGGTATTGCTTGATATGACTTTTTTTTGTTGCGTTCTGGAAAGGGGGTATTGCTTGATTTGACTTTTTTTGTTGCGTTCTGGAATGGTGGTAATGATTGATATGGCTTTTTTTTGCTGCGTTCTAGAAAGGTGGTATTGCTTGATATGACCTTTTTGCTGCGTTCTGGAAAGGGGATATTGCTTGATATGACTATTTTTGCTGCGTTCTGGGAAGGGGGTCCTGCTTGATATAGATGGGATCTTCGTGCCTGATATTCAACTGAATCGGTTTATTGTGTTTGAGTTTGTGATCGTCCGGTTCAAGATCAAACTAGATAGTGTGATTGATCAGTAATGTCTCAACCTTTAGTCGTTGCTCATCTGATATGTTTTCCGGGTTTTCGTATTTGTAGGGAAGTAGCCGGGGCTTCTCATCTTCATTAAACGTAAGAGTTATTGTTGCTATCGTCCTTCGATATATAGTGGTCGTATAACGGCATCCTAAGGAGCATGTTTACATTTTGGTAGAGATTGCCCGCAAAGCGATAATCGTGTATTCGAATATGATGCCTTGTACAGTGATCCTGATTTTTTGTAGAACTGATACTAGTGCTCCTTCATCTAGCAAAAAGTTTAACGAGAAGTCGTTGACGGTCCCCGGATATACTTCAATGTACTCTGCTATATTTTCAACGAATGGTACTGATGTGTCTTGCCCTCATTTCATTTCATTATATGAAGGTGACCGTCGGTGATCCGTCTTTGGTCGACTTTCCGTTGCTATGTTCCTTAAGAAACTGGCTATATTGTTTTTGCCTTTGATCTCCTGAGTGGTTTCAATAGTGTCCGATTCATTGCCGTTGACTAAGGTTGTCTGGCGTCCCGAGCAAGATTCATTCACCGTGATTATTTCATTCGTGACTAGACAATCGTTCAAGAAGTACATGTTGCCACATCTGGCGCAGGGCTTCTTAGAAGGAAGCTTGCCAATTATATCATCTTCTGTATATTGCGATCTACGAGGAGTGCCTATACAACGTAGGCATTCATCAAACCTTATATTGTGCAAGACCTTCGGCCTGGTCGCGCCATTTCCTCGTTGTCTTTCGTTCTGCATTTCGCTGAGTTATGAGACTTGTTGTTTCCGTGTTTTTCGCAGTAGTACTGTTTATAATTTTCAGTCGTCTGTCCTCTCTCTCCTTTGCGCTTCAACGCTCGACATTGTTCAGTATCGTGCGATACATTACTTCCATGATGAGAGCAATAATTTTTTTGTTCACTTTGCCCAGCTACGTCTCATATACTGTTTGGTTGTTTTAGTTCGGAAACGTACCGTTTCAATAAGTAAGCGTACGCGATACAAAAGTTCTGAATTTTGCTGGCTTACTCCCAAAGATCATTCGGATTTGTTAGCGAATTGTGTCCCGCCCATCACACAAGGCAATTCGTTGGTTATGAATGCTTCTTGCTATTCCCGGTTCCATCCTTCCACCTTCATCATAGGTATGAGCGGTTGAATCGAATTTGAATTAGAGGTGATGGTTTCATACAGTTCTTTTGCTGCCAGCGCACGTTTGTGTTTGACGTTGCGCCGATCAACAACAGTATGTTGAAACATATGCGCTGCTTCGATGAAGATCACTACAGGCATAGGATGGTGTCTCGATATCCCATTAGTTTACCCATTAATCCATCAGTTGCCTCCTGCCAAGAACACAGCAGCGTGGCTCTCTTGCCTGCGTCTATCGCGCACATGATCATATATGGTTTCGGTGGTTGTCAAAGCAAGATGCTTCATTGGATTAAGGCAAATTCGCGCAGGCTGTTTTACTTGTCTATCAAAGCTTTTCTCGATCTCCCAAGCTGCTTGTGCTATATTTGGGATTTTCAGCTTTCCCATCGAGATATGCTTGTTTGGGCATTCGCACAGTATCCCAAATGTTGAGTTTGTTGACACGTCAAAAGTGTCTCGGACGTTAGGAAGACTGAGTGCTAATAATAACACCGTCTACGGAATTCTTTTGTATACTCAGGGGTGCTAGTGAGACTTAGTAAATTGTTTGAGTGTTTTTGTATTCACATTGTCCGTAGGAGCCAGGCTATCTTTCGCATACGACGCATTGCAACATCACAATCGATTGGGACAATCTTTGAATCCGTCGATGTGCCATCCCTTCACTACTATTAGATAGAGATCGAGTCTTCCTGTCTCCCTCTCAATTTTCATCGCTTTCTTTACTGCTCGATGTTTCAGGATGTAACTCGGAAATAGTTGTTTAGAGTTTTATTTTGCATACTCAGGGTAGCTATTGTGACTACGCATGTTGTTCAAGTCTTATTTTCATACATACTGCTCGCAGAAGCTTCCACAAGAGAGTTCTCAAATAAATCACCACGCAACCACTATTGACGAAGCTGTTCATTTATTTCGCTCATTGTACAGCAAAGCTGAAAGGCTAAATAAATTCAAGACACAGCTATCTATAGACGACGTTATAGACACGTGCCATCTCCGCGTCAGTGGGTATGCGCGGGTTGTTCCCAGGCGATCCCGAAGCTTGCGCCTCGCTGACCATCCGGTTAATCGCAGTACGGTATTGTGACTCGTTCACACCAAACTGACTCAGCGACGGAACCTGCAGGTAGGTGTGTTCAATAATAGTGTATGGGTACATAGAAGTCCTGGACGGTTGACGGTGCTTGCTGGTGCGAAGGTGGTTTTTCTGCGAGTGTATCGTAAATACAAAATCCAAAACAACGGTGCAAATCGCGCTATTCTCGTATGTGAACGTTCACGAGGGCATGGATGACAACACACTACACACTGAAACGATACAACATGCGTACGCATGGGAAAGGGATAAGGCAACAGCACACACGATTAACGGTTTAAGTAACACGTATAGAAACAGAGTGACCTAGCGGACTACAATATTTATCGTGCAATGGATTGAAAAGAGCACACTGAACATATACATGTGGAAGCAATGGTCTTGTGATATGCTTATGTATCGTTCGAATGGAAGTACGCGAGGTAATAGTTTTTCAACTTAAACGTGTCTTCCATGTGTACAAATAGCACTCACACACACAGTAATATACACACACATACACGTATTATACACACATGAATACATGAAGATATGCATACATGCATACATATCTACACAAATATATATATATATATATATATATATTATATACGCACAGCCATTACAATACCTTAAGGTCATGGCACATCTGCTCTAAACCTTCCAGTAGGGCAGTGGCTGCGTTGTCAACTGATGCGCTATCTGAGGCAAAGCCCATAGCGGCAGCACACTGCGCGTACCGCTCAGGATTGGTCTCTATGCCAAACCTGGTAGTGGTTTATATATCTACATGATTAGTGCTCTGGACAACGATAATCTTCATGTATGGCACAGTATGACCCATAATTTTAATCATAATGATGAAGTCTTGTGCGCGTGCTCTGCTACTAAAAGAACATCCCATCAACAAATCGGATTCCAGGTGAAATAGGCGATCACTGACATGCAACCATTCACTGGTCATAAGGAGCGGTATTAAACGTACAATGCGATGGGTGAAAGCTATCAAACGTTAGCCACAACTGCTGTAGAAAGTGTGTACTCGACAGTAATAGAGAATACTGCGTAGACTATTTAAGTCTACATATGCCACATACATAGTACTAAAATATGGCTATTTATGATGCGATGTATGTTAAGATAGCAATCAAACATCCCCCGCAACTGTTGTAGCAAATGTTTACGCGACAGTTGCGAATCGATGATCACACGACAAAGCGATATGGCAACATATCTAGCTCATAGTAGGATGGAGTAGAGGGCCTCTAGGCCAGACACGCATCAAATGGAACCGTTGAGCCGATGTACTACACATCATACAGATCACTCACGGTGTTTAATATACCGGACACCGATCTCGACTCGATCTCTACCTGAACCCACATAAGAACACTACTACGTTGCCAACACAAGAACACTGCTACGTTGTACGGACAAGTAGCAGTCCTCGTCAAAAACATACCGGGTGACGTCTGGCAGCAGCATCGCATTGCTGAGACCTGAGAACACACAAATACAGTTGCAACAGGTTGAATGGTAGGAGTGAGTGGCGTTGAATGCTTGCTTAGGTGTATGTTCAATTGCTAATGCGCTTACTAACAGTTAGCAGTCAATGGCCATGCACACTACTTAGTTGAATGGTAGAAGCGAGGAGATATAACGGGGCACGTAGGCAGTTATAAGCGTGTGTGATTGCACGTGTGAATGTTCAAATCCATGTGTATCTGTACTGGCAATTGTGTGTATAGAGCTGAGCCTACTCACCAAACCACATAAAAGTGTGCAACGACAGTCTAGAACTTGCGACGAAAATCGAGTTTTATTGTTTTCTATTGTGAATTATATCAGGAGTATTTGGTACTATCGTATTCATACGTAGACGTAACTGTATCTAGAGGCCAATGCGATGCGTTGAGAGTGGCGAGCCGTGTGTGCAGATACGTACCACGCACACACATGCATTCCCATAGGTGTATCTAAAGATGTCCAGAGAACCATACACACACGTGAAGGGGTAGATGAGAATATATGGATAGGCTTCGTATACGATAATGCAACTAAAACCATTCGATACATAGGTACATGCACAGAACTACTTGAGTAGTACAAACTGGTGAGCGTTATTATGCATATGTTCTAATATGTCTGCACCCTAAAGTAGCCGTTTTACGTTTCATATCGTTGTGTATGTATACCCTTTCCAACGTGCCATTGTGCGCGAGAGTTGCTGCGACGTTCGCATTGGTTCAATTACAATGTTACGTCTTTCATCAACAAATTCTTCAGCCAAAGGAAGGTATTCTCGTACAGGTATGCAGTACGTACCATATATATATATATATATATACATCCATTTATACACACACACACACACACACATACACACACACATATATATATGTACATACATACATATACCTATATATATATATATATATATATATATATATATATATATATATATATATATATAATTAACATTCATACCCGAACACATACTTGAATAACCGTTTTATCATCGACACACTCTCACATTAAATGTATATATATATATATATATATATATATATATGTCAACACCCATACCCATACCCACACAAGTGACCCCTTTACAGACACACTATCCAATAGTCTCCCGCTCACCATGTGGTACATGGAATACGGCGCCCAGAGGTCGGCTCATGCCATGGACCATGGCAACGGATGAGATAGAGAAGGCCATCCCTCCCTCTGTAGCAGCTATCATCAGCTGCTCACGTGCCGTTGTACTGCTAGGATTGTTGCACGCTTCTCGGATGTATCTACAGAGGCGTGTGTATTGGGATCCGGATCAGTATTGTGTGAGCGGGTCAGAGGGAGAGGTACGCAACTCGCAGGAAACACACGCCTCCCCCTATACTAACTACCTACGTTCACACACTCTAGCACCATGAACTGACATTCACACACTCTAGCACCATGAACTGACATTCACACACTCCAGCATTATAGTCTGACACTCGCACACTCTAGTACCTTTGACTGACACTCGCAACACCCCCCCACCCTACTATCTTCTACCCTCACACACTCTAACACACCAGACAGACACTCATAACTCACAAATACACACACACGCTTACTTGTTAACCGTCTTCATCGAGTTCAGCGCGTATCTATCCGACAGCACACTGTGTTTCCTGCTCACATACGCCTCGATGGCATGTGTCAACGCGTCAATGGCCGTGTCAGCTGTCAGTCGGTACGGACATGTCAGTGTCAACTCATAGTCAACCACCGCGGCCACGGGGACGTAGGACGAGCCAATGCACAACATCTTCTCACCTGTGTGTAATCAAGAGACGTGTGTATGTGTGTTCATGCGACGTGTGTGCGTGTGTTTATGAGACGTGTGTGTGTGTGTATTCATGAGACGCGTGTGTATGTGTGTGTGTTCATGCGACGTGTGTGTGTTTGTATTCAAGAGACGTATGTGTCGGTGTAAGTAATACTGACTCGTATTTCACATCACTCGAGTGTCTGGTGTCTGTGTATTCTGAAGGCGTGTGTGTCTGTGTAAGCGATGTAAGCTCATACTTCACGCATGCCACACTCATACAAACTGCTTATCTAATGTGAAGCACAGCCGCATAGTACCTGTCTTTGAATCAGAAATAATAGTAAAGCGCGTGACTTCAGATCCCGTGCCGGCGGTAGTGGGGATGGCTACCAACGGTACAACGGGTGAATCCATCTGGAACGGAGCCTGTGGGAGTGTACATAGCACAAGTGGGGAATTAACAGTCAGACATCAGAGAAGTGAGAAATAGAACGATGCCTAAGGAGACGGTAGCTTTTCAGATGCGCAGTCTAATATGCAGCGTGTACCGGTACATATATATATATATATCTATATATGTAAGTATATATATATATATATATATATATATATATATATAAAATGAAGTGTAAGTATAAGTACAAGTATATATATATGTAGGTATACACCTATGTAATCTTACCAAACACACGTATATGCATGTGTCAAGTCAACCTTGGGAAATAATATGCAGAACATTTACGTGCAAACTACTTGTTAAGAACCTATAAAAACGCGCATAAACAGAGCATCCCGGTTTAGCCTCATACAGCCACATCAGATGCACACCATAAGAGAGCAAGCAACCACACCTAAGCCACGACCCACCACACAATTCACCACAGGCGCACTCAGTTGCTATAGAAGAGGTGCTGCTTAAGCTATGGAAGATGCAACACTATGTGTGCATGCATCGATATGAGATATTATTAGACCCAGTCTAGGTATATATATATATATATATATACTTGTATACATATATATGAAAGAGTGACCAGTATGCACACACGCAAACATGCCCACCACATATACTAACCTTGTACGTAGACATCTCTCCGCCAGTGACACTCAGCACACACGCAGCTTTGGCCGTGTCGATCGGAGATCCACCCCCCAGTGCGACCACACAGTCATGATCGCCCTGCAGTATAGCATCCACCACCTACACAGTATGTGTACACGTACCCAAATACAGGCACGGATTGTATGACTACGTTTAATGGATTTGGTACCCCGCGCGCACACGTGATTGACTTGTATTGAGACGTTTCTTGGTGTATTCACGACATACTCAGATATATAAAACATCCTAAGTGAGAGAAAGAGTTAGAGAGTGAGTGTGCGAGAGAGGGCGTGTGTCTGTGTGAGTGTGTGTGTGTGAGAGACAGAGAGCCAATATTGTGACATACGAACGATGTACAGAAGTCAAGAGGAGTACACATGACAAACAGAGAGCACATCACATACAACCTCACAACATGTGCTCAGGGAGAGCAATATAAACCTGGATGAGACAAAATATAAACCTGGATGAGACAAAATACAAACTTGCATGTGACAAAATATAAACCTGCGTAAGGCAATTTATAAACCCGCACGAGACAAAATATAAACCTGCATGAGACAAAAATATAAACCTGCATGAGACAAAATATAAACCTGGATGCGACAAAATATAAACTTGCATGTGACAAAATATAAACCTGGATGAGGCAAAATATAAACCTGGATGAGACAAAATATATTTCTGCATCAGATGAAATATAAACCTGGATGGGACAAAATATAAACCTGGATGGGACAAAATATAAACCTGGATGAGACAGGTGAATGGCAACGTATGGCGCAACACCATGTGCTCTGAATGGCCCATGTGGGAGAGTGTGAGTGCAACGTACGACAGTTGTCGTTGTTGAAGTTTATCGAAGTGAAAAGGGTTTCTAATGTAGTCTAGCCCTGCCTACACAAGGCTTACCTCCATTAATCGTACCTACTATGAATGTGATAAGGCATACCTCCATTTATCACACCTACTATGTATGTGACAAGGCCTACCTCCATTAGTCAAACCTACTATGTATGCGATAAGGCTTACCTCCAATAATCACACCTACTATGTATGCGACAAGGCCTACCTCCAATAGTCACACCTACTACGTGTGTGATAAGGCTTTTCTCCAATAACCATGCATGCTATGTATGTGATAAGCTCGATAGAGACAACGTCCCAGTGTTCGCCCGTTTGTCAACACGTGCGCACTCATTGACCAGCGCATGAGAACACCTCAGCACACACACCCAATGGACGAGGCAAAGCTTAGATATGGTTACTGAAACACAGACAATGTTGTAGCAGATCAAAAACAACACCACGTCATACTGGCATAGCCTACTACATTGTTCTATTTATAAAGAGGCAAAGTTCTCTATAATATTTGATTCTGTCTATTTTGTCTAGCAGAAGGGTTTTAGGGATTGGTGTTCTCTCTAGCGTGCTTATGACCCAACAACCTATAGATACAACTCAGGAGAAATGAGTACATACTTGACCATGTACGAGTACGTATTAGGTATGTGTGCGAAACTCAAACATAAACATGCACACATACACACGAGGCACATCACGCTCAACGGATGACTGCAACACGTCAACAGAACACACGGCGTACACAAGGAACTGACAACACAGCAAAGGGCAGCAACACACGCACACATACTCAAACCAGCTATCTGATAACAGCTAAAAACGACGGACACCTCGCAGTGTACTATACAATGCCGCATGTACCTGTTGCACTGAGTCGGTTGTGGGGTCTGGAATCGTTTCGTGGTGTATTTTGCAGGAAAGATTGGCTCCCTTGATGAGAGAAGCCACGCGATCAGCCACTCCTGTGAGTGGTATTAATGAACACATTCAAACGTTTATGATGTGCGTTTATGACGTACGCGATTGTAAATTAGTGACACGCCCCTTGTCTGTATTCAATTCATCTGCATTCGGTTAGAAATAAAGACATAGGTGTGCAAAGTAACAGATACCTATGAATGGTGAAATACTTCGCTCAAAAGTATACTCCATAATGTGACATGGATGACAGATTTAGTTATATATAAACATATATATATATATATATATATATATATATATATATATATATATATATATATATATATATATATATATATATATATATATATATATATATATATATATATATATATATATATATATATATATATATATATATATATATACATACACAAATATACAAACACACACACATGTATATATATATATAAAAAATGCATCAATATATAATAATAATTAATAATAATAATTAATAATATAATATATATATATATATATATATAATATGTGTTAACACATCCATGTGTATAATAATATATGCATAAATGTAGAGGGTATATATATACGATACATGCGTGATGAATTATATTAATAATAACAATTAATATGTATATGTATATATATATATATATATAAAATACACATATGTATATAATATATCATATGCATACATACATACATAAATAAATATAATCCGCAGATTAATGGACACAAACACACACACACACACACACACATATATATATATATATATATACACAAACACAAAAACATATATACAAAAACACAAGCACACACACATTATTATATATATATATATATATATATGTAGACCTAAATTCAGAGAGACACAGAGAGAGACACAGGACACAGGACATAAACACACACACACACACACACACACACACACACACACACACAATATGTAATATTATATATATATATATATATATATATATATATATATATAAAACACATAAACACATACACACACAACCACATACACATACCCCCCCCCCCCCCCCACACACACACACAC
>LUCW03000297.1:72500-75000 GCA_001586965.3 Sphaeroforma sirkka | reverse complement strand
GTATAAATGTTCATACTTAAAGTGTATCTTGATTGTTGCGTGCATAGTCATTCATATAGGACGTGCTGAGTTATCTCATCCGTGTATCCGTTTGGTATCGAGATTTATCGCAGGCTATATAGTTATAGTGATCTGATGCACCCACGGAACTATCGGCCCTCCTGGCTCCACTCGCTTGTGCTATGCCTTTTCGGTGAATTCGCTCGATGTGTGTGCACTGAGAGTACAGTAGCAGTGTGGAGACGAACGTATATGGATATGTTTAACTATGTGCCTGGTTACATATCTGATGTGCATCTCAGTATTGCAGGTGTACCCCCAGGGAGCATACCCGAGTATGAGTATAGCTATGTTTACAATTCAGTGTAGACACCTTCTTTGTACTCGCATATGTAGATGTATCGTTATCTAATATGTATGTGCCAGACGCACATGTCCGTGTGTGCGTTTAATCAAGTACGTACAGTTTCACATCTGTCGTTTCTTCTTGGCTAAAATACGCACACCAGTATAGGTTTGCCTTCTTCAATGCGGGATTCAAAGTTTGAGAACATCCATGACCTATATCACCTCATTGGCGAAGCACATATGCCTATGTCCAAGCAATCTACTAACCTCGAATTCAAAAAACATACATCACATCACATCACATCACCACGACGACACCCAGAACCGACACACCAAGACGCATGCCTTTCTGAAGATCCGCATACCCATCCCACCGCTCGCAAATCCACGCTCAGTGCTGCTACCAGCCATGTATCCTGGGGGTAAGTTTGAGGTGACTGCACCTCTGACCATGGGGACACTGTGGGAGCTTCAGCAGACCACACACTTTGATCAGGTATGGTGTGTGCACAAGACACGCCGCATACGTTGACACCTTATGCTATGGATGGATCATGGGTGCAATATACTATCTGTCAGGCATGTCTGTAGCTACACCTCATGCCTTCTATCTCACTCCAGTAGACGCCCCATACGTGGACACCTTGTTCTGTGCATCAAGGGTGCAGTATACTATCTGTCAGGCATGTCTGCATCTGCACCTCATGGCCTCTATTTCACTTCGGTGCTCGTGCATACGCACCTTTCCAGACAGAGCGCTCGTCCAACGCTAGTATTCATGTCAGTGTGCACTTGTGCGTGTTTATAAGCGTGTCTGTCTGCATCGGCGTGTTGCGGTATGATTGAGCCGTGTAGATGTGCCAACAGTTGTAGAGGTGAACGCTGCAACCCTTATAACTGATGGCTACCAAGCTCAAATGTCTGATCTGCGTTGGGGAGCGGTACCTTTGCACTGATCTGTTTTGAGAACTGATGCTTGCTCATACACACTCTCCATCGCTTGGCGTGGCACAGGTGAAGTTAGAAGCGCTGTTTGAGCAGTTTAAGCATTGTACTAACATTAGTATCGTATGTGTACATTGTCCTCCGCCAATACTCATACACACTCTCCATCGCTTGGCGTGGCACAGGTGGCGTTAGAAGCGCTTTTTGAGCAGTTTAAGCATTGTACTAACAGTAGTATCATATGTGTACACCATCGACCGACAACACTCATACACACTCTCCATCGCTTGGCGTGGCACAGGTGACGTTAGAAGCGCTGTTTGAGCAGTTTAAGCACTAACATTAGTATCATAGTTGTACACCATCCCCCGACAACACTCACACACTCTCTCCATCGCTTGGTGTGGCACAGGTGGAGTTAGAAGCGCTGTTTGAGCAGTTTAAGTCGCTGTCAGACTTTGACTCGCCGAAGGGTGGGATAGGGCGCGAGTCCTTCGAGCACTGCCTGGGACCTTTAGGTGTTGAGGTAAGCACCGAGTTTGTTTTGCTGATATAGCTACATATAAGTACACATGCACACACACACACACACACATATATATATATATATATATATATATATATATATACATGCACACACACATACGCACACACACCACCATCACCATATCATTTCGTGTATATCGACAGAAATTGATATGTACGAGATGGAGACAGTCGTGGAGATATGCGTGACATATAATGTAGTGTAGCATTGGAGGTGTTGTACTCTGTGTATGTGCCAACCTCGCGTGCATTTTTATAACAAGAATACATAGGTCAAGACCCTGATCAGGTGCCTCCGCACCCTGCACCTGGACAGATAGGTGCATCCACATCATGCACCTAAACAGATAGGTGCCTCCGCACCCTGTACCTGAACAGATAGGTGCATCCACGCTTTGTACCTGAACAGATAGGTGCATGTTCTCATTGTACCTACATTATCGCATGCTTCATGCCCAGCGCAATCTGGTCACCGAGCGCATCTTCCTTTTCTTCGACGCGGATGGCGATGGCATGATCTCGTTTGAAGAGCTGTGTAAAGGTATGCAATACTGTTGTCATGACAACCTATATAACCGACTTCCTCCACCACCATATAGTCTATTATATATATATATATATATATATATATATACAAATATAATGTATATCTGAAGTCTAG
>LUCW03000297.1:57500-70000 GCA_001586965.3 Sphaeroforma sirkka | reverse complement strand
ATACACGCATCATGCTTGAAAGACATGTTAACGTACACCCGACTCCCATCCACTTCTTCACAGTGAACTGGGATCAAATGGGGTGCAAGGCGGTGATGGGTACCAGAGCATCAACAGCATCTCTAACTTTGCAAATAACATTCGAAGGCGTACCAGCTACGCCGTCACTCGCGCACAGCAGAAGGCTGAAAAGGGGGAGCTTTGGCCGGTATGTGTGTCTGAGTCAATCTGATATAATCTGAGTGTATCTGAGTGTATCTGAGTGTATGAGTGTATCTGAGTGTATCTGAGTGTATGAGTGTATCTGAGTCAATCTGAGTGTATCTGAGTATATCTGAGTATATCTGAGTATATCTGAGTATGCCTGAGTATTGGATTCGGCAATGCCTGTAAGTGGAGGTGGGATGTATTTGTACATGTAGGTACGTATTCCCATCCTTTGAACGTGACGTGTACTGGTTCTGGTTGATAAGTTTGCCGTTCATCTTTGTGCAAGTATAGGTTCATGAGTTTGTTTTCAGTACCATAACAGATCAGTTCGTGTTGTGTGATACACATCTGCCGTCACCAACGTAAAGTGCTCTCATAGATTACGAGTTTGTGCTGGGTCGCTTCTTCATCCACTCTGTGCCTGTGTTCACACGCGCTTCCGGGTGAGTAGGGCTCCATCTGTATCACGACACACTGACGTTCAACTCACTGCATACCATTGCTTGATCCTACACGGCCTGTACATGTGTGTGCGCCTGATACCACTCTGTGCTTGTGTGTGCGTCTGATACCACTCTGTGCTTTTGTGTGCACTCAGGTTATGGAGGCCATGTCCCAGGACGCCATAGACGAGCTGGTGGAAGAGACGTTTGCGCAGGCCGATATCGATATGGACGATGTGGTATCACGCGAAGAGTTCGAGCGGCTTGTATGTTTTCACTATACGTTTGTACGTCTTTGATTTTGTTATAGTCACGTTGGCGTGCAATGGTTTACACAGGCGCATACACGGACACCGCAACCAGCCAAACACACATTGTAGACTGCCGAATGTAGGAAAAGAATAGTAGAATACATAGAATCCCGGTGCTGCTGTAGGTTGCTCTGTATGTATGTATGTTTTTGCAGGGTGGCTTGTACATATACTCACTTTTGTAGGGTGTTTTGTATGCATTTACGGCTTTTGCAGTGTGTGTTGCTTATACGTTTACTCTGTATACGTGTTGTGGGGCTACTACTGGGTCTTCAGACTGGGCTGATTGCTACCATGTATGGATATCTGGGTTCATGCCAAAGATGAGTATTTTAAATCTGTTCTATTGTCACTGGTCGTTTCTCTCGGATATTTTAAGATGCTTTGCGAATGGGTCTGTCTAATCGCGCATGTGTGGTATCGTATCTATGATCTGCAAATATCTGTGCACTTTGTAGTCTTTCGTGTGCTTTATGAGTTTGCACTTTTATTCTTAGCTTCCACGCGTGCTACATGGTGTGGATGTATGTGTGATCGTGATCGTTCTGTTCGCGATACGGTTATAGTCATATTCATATATGCACAACCTCCTCTGTCTTCCAGGCGGCCAAGAATACCACCCTGACAGCGTGGTTCGATGCACTCGGGAGTGTGTTCTGAAGCGGACGATACCATACTATCAGGCCACTCTCCTTCACCTGTCCAATCCTCGGGTTCACATCTCGCGCTGAGCCCAAATACAAACACGCACCAGAAACAGGTGCTTAGAAGACTCCTTTCGACTGAGGTCGCTCACTGCCTCCGACAGGAAGGTGACCAGTGGTAGTATCACACTTGCGATTATTTAGACTGAAGTTCAGTACATCACTGGCAACTGAGTGTTGCATTTTGGGGCTGATTGGTACCGCAGTCAAAGTAACCCATAGTCGACTAAAGAAAGCTGGCTCACGCGTGTATGTGGTCGGTTGAGGTGAGATGTGTACTATCCAGTTGTGATATTCGAACCACTGCGACGCACATTGCGCTAGTGTTTTGGCATCTACTCAGAATGTGCACATACAACCCACCGAATCTTCTGTTTCATCAAACGATCTCAATTCTTCGAGCGGCAAGTCAGTTTCCTGCCCAATCAGCCTAGCAAGGTGTGCATTACTTGTGTGCTCAGTTCAAGGAAACGTATGTCACCTGGGGATTAAGCATGATTAGTGGTGCTAGTTCATGCTTGTAGCCTACCGAGGTCAAGCTCGACAGCGAGGGGTTTGATTCAGAGTACATTCAACAGGACACACGAGCCCTGCGTCCACTGTAAACCGGTGTACACAGACTAGGCCAGCCTATTTATGCAGGGCATGTATTGCTTGTATATATGTGTATGACATTCTGCTCAGGTCCATTGGTCAAGGTGTCTGTGCAGGAAACAAGATGCTCTTGAGGCTGAAGTGTTCGACTTGTGACTCCGGAATGGAGAGCTAGTCTGAAGGACTATGAATTTAGTCATGGCACTGAAGCCATGGATTGCACCTACATACATTGGTACACGATGCAAGTAAACGAGCAGCCAGGCACTAACAGTTATGTTGAACAAATATTTCACGAACCGGCTAGGGATGGGCAGATGAACTTGTTATATCCAAGGACTTTATAAGACCTGTGTAAGGCGAAGATTATGTGTGGTGCACAGGATGATTATCTGCCGAAAGTAATCGGTATATATGTGCATCCTATGTGAGATATCAGAGTTTGATCGTAGCTACCCACGCCGAGAATATTGCTATGTTTGTTTACTGGAGATTAGCTAAACGAGAAAGGTAATGGATACCTCTAAACTCTAAAACTCTGAACCCTAAAAACGGCGCAGCCTTTTTAATTCTTGCGTACCCAAACGAACACGTGGGGCGTATGATTTGCCACAAATTCTGACCAACATCTTCGTGAGTGCTAGCATGCTTGCTCGAGAAGAATAACGTACTAGCCCACGGCCACGGGGCATTGTTCAGAAGTAGTTCACATCCAGCAATACTATTCCGGCGGTAGCTTGAATTAACTATGAAAGCCCACGAGCATATGCCGAGAAGATGGCGTGTGACTTTAATCACTCAAGATAAGCCTCAGCGAGAAGCAATGGCAAATCGTCAAGGCATCAACACTTCGCGAGAACCTTGCGGGGCGCCGGTAATGAACAAAGTAAATACTAACAAGGTGTGATGAAATATAGATACATTCACTTCGTCAGGTGTAAACGCGAGTGTAAATTGCATGTCCTCAATCACAACCTGAAGCGATAATATTGCGATCGCTGTGTATGAAAGGGTAGCATTGAATAGGTAATTCAGGACAAGATCAAGAATAATATATACAGACAAGACAGTGATCAGGTTAATGCTAAATTTATTGTGCACTTCTAAATTATGGCCCATTCGTGAGCTTGATTATATTAATATTCCTGCTTCAGCTTTATCAACTCTGGAACGTGGGCTGCCCGACTGCATGTGGCATGGGCTGTGGCTTACAAGTGGACTTAACCCCGCCCCTCACAACTCTGCTGGCATTCGCAGTTCTCAATCCATTCGTGGAGAACGTGCTGGTCATAGTGGGTCTTGCAGACATGGTCACCGGTCGCTGAGGTCCACACGAGCTTGTAGCATAGCCTCTCTGCAATGACTGTGTGGTGCTTTTAAGGCCAGACCGACGTACTTGTGCGTGGGTGGTGCGGATTGTATTTGTAGACAGGCAGGGCTTGTTCGCCACTGCTTTGATTAGGCCGCTTGTCAAGGCCATGATTTATATTTGATGCTTTGTTATTTTGGATTATGATGGCTATCAACTTATATCGGTTACTATTTATATGAAAATTGGAGCGAACACTCCACAGTACAGTCGAAGACCCAATCCTATTTTCATATATTTGATCACCTCAGGCACCAGGCCTCAGTCTATTGAACTAAATATTGACCTTGTACAAGCTTTTGGCCCCGCGGCCCGTGTGTGTTTAGCCAGTGCTGAATAAAAATTACAATGTTTACATTATAATTTTGCAAAATTAAAATTGGACTGCTGGCTCTGGAAATATCATATTCTGGCCCTGATGTCTGATGGGTCCTGGTAATTTCTTGGAAGCCAAAACAATCTATGTCACAGTATCACTGTCACTCTGATATGTAGTATACTCTAGTATGCAACTCTTTTTTAAACTTTATCCGTCCATCATGAGCAGACCAGTGCCAAACGGAAAGTGAGCAAATAACTGCAAACAATTCTGGGTCAGACTGAAGAGTACCTCTTTGAAGGGGGGGGGCGGCAAGTGCAGAGTGTAGAGTGAGCAGATTACACTTTACAGTCTACATGTTCATGCATACTAACATAGCTACTCTACTACTAGTCGCTACTACCTTGTATAGCCAGTGCTTTATATTGTCCGAACTCCGAAGTCAGATTCTCAAAAGTCTGATAGAAGATGGTGATTGGTTGTTATTAAAATACGGGCATGCACATATGAAAATTGAGAGCTCACTGTAAAATCCGCCGATGTTCGTAAGTTAGTACCCAATGAAATTGTGTTTTCTGTCGGTCAGTGTCTATACAACTAGAAGATGATTGGATAAACAATCTCTCGGGAGTCGGGACTCTGCAACAACACGGTTGAGTGTTTTAGTTGACTACAGTTTTTGTTTTTTTGGTATCTATTAAAACAAAAGAGCAAAATTGAAAACAGGTTGACAACTGTGAGAACTCAGAACCTCAATAATTTTACAAATTGAAACTAAAAATTAAATTATAGAACATAAAAAAACAAACTTGAATGGTATTCAATCTTTGTAGATCATATCAACAACATACCTTTCGTTTTACTTGCTATTATTCTACTCGGCTATACCAAAACCTGCTTCTAGTTGGCTGTTTCTCTCTCACATAAGTAAAGCGTTGTTTTCAGTGCGGGGTTAACACTTAACACTGCCAATCTGTGACTGTGACTGAACACTGGGTCCTTGACTCCTCTTGGGCTTGGTGACAGTGGTGAGCGGGGACTGGGGACTGGGGAGTCTGGAACACTGAACAGCCGACAGTTCAACTAATATGAACACAGTGACAGATTTTTTTTAAAAACAGACTTTTAGAATAAATAGAGTCGGTCGCCAGTCGGACATAGAAAGTTACACACACGTCACACAAACTCCATACTCATCAGAATCTCGAGTACTCGAACCTGAAACCGCATCCCTCAATGTATTATATATAAATATATGTATATGTATATGTATAGGTATATATATATATATATATATATATATATATATATATATATATATATATATATATATATATATATATATATATATATATATATATATATGTATATGTATATGTATATGTATATGTGTATATATATATGCATATGTATATGTGTATATATATATATGCATATGTATACGCATAATGCATGGTATGCATGGCATATGTATATGCATATGTGCAATATGTAAATGTATGCATACGCATATGTATATGTATATGCATTATGTGTATGTGTATTACGTAATATGCATGACGCATATGTGCATGTATATGCATGCACGTATGCGCATGTTATTATATGTATTACGTATGCGCATACATATATTATTATTATTATATTATATAATAATATATTATTATATATTATTATTAATATAATTATATATGGCATTATAATATATATATATATTACTTACATTATATTCATGATTATATGATTATTATGATTATATTATACATAATATCATCGTCTGGACTTCAAACACGCATAAAATTGCATCGCATACATCGTATGTATATATATATATATTATATTATATATATATATAATATGTAATATGCATGCAATATATATAATTATTATATATGTATGTTATTAATACATACATATATGCACATGCATATCAATCTTTACATGCACATCATCACATAATATATGTATATATTGATATATATATATATATATATATATATATATATATATATATATATATATATATGCATTTACATAATAATATATATATATATGTATATGCATGTACATGTACATGTATATAGACATGTTTTATCTATATGCATGTGTATATATATACATATACAAAAACACACACACATCATCATCATCATATATATATATATATATATATATATATATATATATATATATATATATATATATGCACACATCTATTCACATGTACACATATATCCATACACACATATACATATATCCATACACATTTACACAATAAACATATATCTATACACATACACATATACACATATTAATTGGTAGAGTACAGTTGTCATTGTGTCTTATCTAAGATACGAATACATTCTCAATTTATAAAATCTACAGCACATTATAAACATAGAACAGCGTGGGCACTGTCGATCATCATGTGAAGGTATTTTAAAAAAGTGGCGCGATTTGCAAATAGGAGTCACGGACCAGCTACGCATATTACGTATTTTGCGACTATCTCAAACGGACAGTATCTATAAACCATATGAATCGAAATAGTGTCGACAACGAAGCGAGGGTTGTGTAGGTTTGATATTCACAAGAGCACGCAAGATTCCCCATTGGTTTAATTCCTCGAATCATCACAACATATGTCACAGGATGACAACTATTGTTTTTAAAAAATCAGCTAAAATACACAATTTTCCTACGGGCTACGCCATGGCCTTCTAAATTATACAAGAAGGGTATGGCTACGCTTTATATTGTAGGTCCATAGTCTCCTTAAAAAACATTAGGAGGCTTTGGTAGGTCCTTTAAAAAAATATGTAAATAAACTAATATAGGTATAATACGAATGTATTCGTTTTTTTCTGAATACTGGCCATGCCTCTCTCTCTACTCTACTCAAGTAGAGAGAGAAAGAGAGGCCTCCGAAGCTCAATTTCAGTGTAAAAATCATTGTGTATTTAACTATTTATAAATAAGATTCGCAATTCGCTCACAGTCACAACCCGGCACCCTGGCAGCCCAGGTCAACAGATGACAGAAGTCGCATACCGTTCCAGGAAATTAATTGGCTAGTAGTAGAAACACTGGATCACAGGATCAGACAGCGTCTGACAACAAACCAACAATGACGACAACGATTTTAAAAATAAATACCAACACTCGTCACAAAGGACAAAATCAAAACAATATTTTATTAATTTAAAAAAAATGTAATATATATTATTATTGAAAAATACAATGGATCAACGACGAAGTCAATGACTGTTTAAAACTTTAAATAGAGTCTGAGGCTCTGACTCAGTCTTCTCACGAGACTGAGTCAAAGACTGAGAGTCTGAAGACTGAACTCTGCGAAGTCTGAAGTCTGAACTCTTTGGTCTGATTGTGGAAATGTATTTTGCCCCATCCCGGTATTTATTCCCCCACACAGTACATATGTATGCACCAGGTGACCAGCCTACAGCCTTTAACCTTTAACGTATACAACGTGTCAGTTGTGCATTGTCGGTTTGTCACTCATTCCTCAGAGGCTCAGTTGCTCAGACCATCAAACACGAATTCGCTCTACTCGGAGAGGGAGAGATAAAGATGAGTATTGATTTAGCCAACCAACAGCAAGATTAAGTATATTTGACCAGTAATAATGTAAAAATACATATTAATTTAAACTGTGATAAATATAGAAGTCGACAAAATGATGCTCATTTTTTTTTTTTATAATAAGTACAACTTTTTTGGAAAAATTTCAGGGTACTGTTAACTGTATTATGTATGTTTGTTTATATAAAATTGGGGTTTTTTAAATTTATTTTTACAACGAAATTTTACATGAATTCGTAGTATCAACAGAAATTGACATCATTGAGCACTGGCAGTGTGCCAACTGGGTCTGGCAACCAGTAGGGCGAGTAGGCCTTATTTTATATCATGTACTGAGAGTCAAACCATCCAATGACCAATGACCCACTCATGCTCATGGACAGAAGATACAATTTGATTGGATACTAACATGCATGTAAAAATTTCGGGAGTTTCATTACTCTTTTAAAAACAAATGGAAGTTCTAACTTCGATGATGCCAATAGTCGACTAAAAGTCGATTCTGATATGTGACAATTTGGGATGATAGATTGTTTATAGAAGCTTTAGTTTCGGGGAATACCAGATACCTCATCAACTCGAAAATATTTGAATATTGAGTTTCAGAGCCAGGTTCAGGCCTCAAGGTCTCCAAGCTGAGATATCTGGTAACAATAGCAGTCATTTGTTTTAAAAAATAGCAATTGGCCATCAATCAGCACTGGTTTACACACGAGGGGTGAAGAAATCAAGATGTAATCGCAAAGATAAGGACAATCTGTGAGGCATGAGCCGTCAAAGTGTTCGCTCAAATATTCATATAAAACGCAACCGATATGTTATAGTCAAAATCATAATCCGGAACAACAAACCAACAAATATTAAACATGTCCTTGACAAGCGGCCTTATCAAAGCAGTGGCTAACAAGCCCTGCCTGTCTACAAATATGATCCGCACCACCCAGGCACAAGTACGTCGATCTGGCCTTAAAAGCACCACGCAGTCATTGCAGAGAGGCTATGCTACAAGCTCGTGCGGACCTCAGCGACCGGTGACCATGTCTGCAAGACCCACTATGACCAGCACGTTCTCCACGAATGGATTGAGAACTGCGAATGCCAGCAGAGTTGTGAGGGGCGGGGTTAAGTCCACTTGTAAGCCACAGCCCATGCCATATGCCGCTGGCCAGCCCACATTCACACAGTCCTTCCAGAGAGGCTATGCTACAAGCTCGTGCGGACCTCAGCGACCGGTGGCCATGTCGGCAAGACCCACTACGACCAGCACGTTCTCTACGAATGGATTAAGAACTGCGAATGCCAGCAGAGTTGTGAGGGGCGGGGTTAAGTCCACTTGTAAGCCACAGCCAATGCCACATGCCCTTGGCCAGTCCACATTCCAGAGTTGATAAGCTCAAGTAGGAATATTAATATAATCGATAATAACCAAGCTCACGAATGGGCCATAATTTAGAAGTGTACAATAAATTTAGCATTAAAAACTATCTCGTCTATGAATTTTGCTGTTCCTTTCCTGAATTGCTTAACAATGTCATCCATTCATACGCAGCGATCGTGGTATTATTGCGCCAGAATATGATTGAGAATTTCTACTCGCGATTTCAATTGACACCTTGTTGATACATGAGATTTACACCGGCAAAGCACGAACTATATGGCCGCATATGAGCAGTATTGTCAGTAAACGAATATCCAATTAGGTTCATATTTTATATCACCGATGCGACTGCCTCTACTATTTTGTCACAAATGATGTGTGCGTCAGTATATTTGTGTATATATATGTACAAGTTTTTATGTATGTGTGTATGTATGTATGTGTATAAGTTGGTTTGTATGCATGTCTGTACGTTTGTTTGTAAGTAAGTCTATACATTTGTCTGTATGCAAGTCTATGCGTTTATTTGTATGTACTATATACGTCCATTCGTTTGAATGTATATTTGTACATATATTAGCATAGGTATATATATATATATATATATATATTATATATACATTGCATACATATCATCATCATATATATATATATATATATATATATATATATATATATATATATATATATAGCATATCCTCCTCACACACACAATCAGCATTATGTATTATTTATATATTGCATATATAATGCGTATTACATATACATACATATACATATGACATACATATTATGTATATTACATATATATATATATATATTATATATATTATATGTATATGTATATATATATATATATATATATATACATATATATATATTATTATATATAATATATATATATATATATATATATACATATATATATATATGCATGTATATATATATATATAAATATATATATATGAACTTGCATATATACAAGATCTGCATTCAAATGGAACGTGGACAATACATACACAAATCAACGGGGACACGCACGTACAAAACAAATATATAGACTTACATACAAACAAACGGTTTGGACATTACATACAAAACCAGCCTGACACAAAAACATGCATGGCCAAACAAAAACATATATATATATTATATATTATTATAATATATATATTATATATATTATAAACATAACGTATTGTATGTATATATTATTATATATATTATTATTATTATTATATATATATATTATTATGTATTATACATTATACACATGTGTATGTGCATATGTATATTACATACATGTACATTTGTTACATATGCATAAAATCATCATCATCATTATATGTTATTATATATATATAATATATTATTATATTATTATATTATATTATATATATTATATATATTATATATATATATATATATACATATATATATTATGTATTATATACATATATATATATATATATATATACATGCATATATATATTATATATATATATATTATATGTATACATGCACATGTATAATATATGAACTTTGCATATATATAAACATACATTCAAATGAACGCAGAGAAATACATACAAACCCAACGTGGGACACGCACACAAACAAAGACGTATAGACCTTGCATGTACAAACAAACGCATATGGACATTATATACAAAAAACTGGCCTGTTAACATTGCATGCAACATGAAATAATATATATATATATTATTGGCGCTACATATGCATGTGCATGCGTGTGTGTGTGTGTGTTGTTATTACATATATTATATTATTATATTATAATAATATTATTATGGCGTATATTATGTATATGTATATATATACATTATATTATATATTATGTATTATGCTTACTATATATACATATATAACACACCATATCATATATATGATAACGATCATATGTTATTATTATACTGGGTTGGCATTATATAACATACATATATATGTATTATTATAGTCAATAATATTACATATACATGCATGTCACACAATATAATATGCTATGTTGCATATTACATTATTATTATGCTACATGCGTTATTATTATTATTATTATTATATGATATATGCCATATATGTATATTATTATATAATATAATAATACATTATGTAGCTAATATTGCTGGCCATTATATATTATTATTGTATTGTATTAATAATATATATATATATTATTGGCTATTATTATCCAAACATGATATTATTATGTATCATAATGTATGGCATTGGCTAATATTATCAATGCATATTGAACATGGCATATACATGGCTATATTATTATATACATATTGTTGGATATATATATATATATATTGGCAACAATATGTATATATATATATATATATATATATATATATATATATATATATATATATATATATATATATATATATATATATATATATATGTATACCATATACTATTTATATATGTATATACATAGATATTATATATATAAATATATATATATATAACGATATATATATATATATAAATATATATTACGAAGATACAACGGGATGTATATTATAAAATAAATCTCGCCTGCTCCCACGGTCTCTATTAAATGAAGAGATGCCAACTTTGTTCCACGTACGCGATTGAGTTCGTGTAGACATACAAGTCTAATCTGTCGTTCTGAATGGCATCCGATAAAGCCTTCATCTCTAGATATCATACGAGATATACAATTGCAACGCGCAAGTTTCTGAGTTGGTAAGCGACTTTATTAGGGAAAAAATGACTGTAAATAATCATACCCAACTGATTTCACTGCTAGTGGAAGAACTGATTTAACAAAATTAGCAAAATAGTATTTATATATATGTTAATGTGTATGTAAATACCATACATACTCAATAGTCCCTTATATATATATATATGATGCATTGATGAAAGCTGCAGTTTTTACTTACAAGGCCACTGCGCAGTGGATAAATACAATGACGGTGCCTCTGACCAATTGAATTGTAGAGTCGCAGAGATGAATAATCCCCTTTATTAATACTAATAATATTTTGAAATAGTTACATAGAAGCACAAGCTTCATTTATTTACATATCTATATCTTGCAATTTACTTACATGGTGTTCAGTTATGGACGTGTATGCATGTTAGATGGTAAACAAATCCTCATCAAGCAGTAGTATATCTGATCGAACGAGGCAATTTCTATATTAATTGTCTGCATCTTTATTCGTAGTTGAACGGTAACCATCCACAGTTGAGCGGTGTAATCTATCAGGGACGCTCGAACACTGGCTTTATATCAGCACTTTCGATATCATTGCTACCTGTCTGATATTCCACAATCGTTACAGGCAAGTCTTATGAAAAGAGATTCGATTCCAGGTAGTGCTTTAGTCACACTTCTTGCATGTACAAGTATGCTCAAACTATTGAATCTCCGTAAACGCCTTTGCATCACTTTACGAAGCACACCGTCAAATCGTCTCTACTCCTCGGCTTCTGGCGGTGTAGGCCTACGCGGCAGAATACGAAGCACAGAGAACTTTGCCAAACACACCATTGTGCATGACGCTAGTGGG